>NLAC01001554.1:0-38987 GCA_002374635.1 Metschnikowia sp. 04-218.3
TACCATAAGCTGTATACTTTATATCTAGATAATAGTACCATAAACTGTATACTTTATATCTAGATAATAGTATCATAAGCTGTATACTTTATATCAAGACATTAGTACCATAAGCTGTATACTTTATATCTAGATAATAGTACCATAAGCTGTATACTTTATATCTAGATAATAGTACCATAAGCTGTATACTTTATATCTAGATAATAGTATCATAAGCTGTATACTTTATATCTAGATAATAGTACCATAAACTGTATACTTTATATCTAGATAATAGTATCATAAGGTGTAATTATATCCAGACATTAGTACCATAAGGTGTATACTTTGTATCCAGACATTAGTATCATATGGTGTATACCTTATATCAAGACATTAGTATCATAAGCTGTATACTTTGTATCCGCAGGTACTATACCTAAGGCAGTTTTCATTGGGTTGCTGTAATTGTGGATGTAATTTATATGGTATAAGTAATGCAGAATACGCGGGGGTGGTGTACTTATATATTCCGAGCTGCATGCTCGGTGGCAAATGCAGACACAAATGCAAGGTTCGGATGTATCACATCTGAAACAATGCAGCATATATACTGGGTATATAAAGCGGTCACGCCCCCCATTCTTACCGTACCAAAAATTACACCCATGCTTATTCCATAAACCAAATACAGCCATTTCCGCCATAATCCAATTATAGTCATTTCCGCCATACACCAATTATAGCATGAAACCAAAGATCCAATTCCAGCCATTTCAGCCATAAACCAATTATAGCCATTTCCGTCATAAACTCAAATATAGCCATGAAACCAAAACTACCCTATGAAAACTACAACCATTATAGCCATTACTTCCCAGCAAAAGTAAGGGCTATTTATAGAAAGTTCGAATATTTTATTTCAAAGATGTTTATTCAGAGCTTATATACCGGAAACCACTGGGATTTATAAAGATGGTCAATACAAAATACTTAATGAATGTCTTTATGGTCCTCCATAAAAGCCTAGAGATCTGAAATACCACCCCTTTACGGTATACTTCGTTCAAGCATCAGTCCTGCAGGGTAGAAGGTATGTTTATACCCATTTCAACGGTGGAATTCTTCTCTACTAATTGCTACTTCGATTGCAAGTATTGATTGATAAGTACAGATCTCATTGACCTTGGCCCCAATCCTCATTATCTGCTTCAACCATTTCTGAATCCTTTGGCATCCGTTAGAACTGCTTCCAATCAATGCAAATCATTCTTTTAAAGTTCATCCCCTGGTACCTATTTATAGTATTTGCCCTTGGATCTGTGGCACAAGATTTCACGGGCACACTCAACAGGGAGCTCTTTAAACTCTGCATACGAGTAGTACTTCTTGACTGGGTCAACTTCACACTTGGTGTCGCTGACAAAACCGTTACGCCTGCACAAGACGTAATACAAACATGAGTTATCGGTAAAATTCCATTTCCCTTCTTCAAGGAAAGACTCACAAGACCGCCCAAAAAAGTCGGCCTCTCTGTCTCTTCTGAGACTACCGTCTAACAAAATGTCTCTGACCCTTTCCTCTGGTTTGGACTCTGTTGGCTTAGCTGATCTGGCACTGATGGCGTTACAAATGGCCTGCTGTGCACATTTCTCGGAAAAATTGTTATATTCTTCTGGTGCAAATCTGAGCCGGCCATCAAAGTGACACTCCTCAGTATTGCTTGCTTTCTTCTCCTCCGTGCAGTACAAGGGCTCCACACACAATAAAGGTGTTTTTCTGATACTTACTCCTTCCTTCTCATAGGTGGAACATTCTTTTCCCCATGGGTCCCTTGGTATATCGTCTCTCTTGGAGTAGACGAAAGAGTCGTCGAGAAGAGCCAAGTAGGTATCTTCGTCAGCAATAGGAGCCAGAGAAGGTATGGCGTTGGCGATGGCCAAGAGTGCAGCAAAAATAGAGGTGGACTTCATGATGAATGGTTGGATGATAAGAATAATTCGGATTTGGCATGGGGAATGCCTCACCTTTATAATGAATTCCGGCCATCAAAAAAGACTCCTTGTTGCTTTGTGAATCCTCTTTCATGGATCTTCATCAATTGAATTCTAGCCTGATAAACCAGGATTCATGCTGCAGATCTCTTCTGCAGATCGAAACAATGGGCTTTTCTTGAAGTTGGCAACAATTGGTACCGTCAGATGGAACTCCATGCAAATTCTATTGTTCAAAATTGCTTAACAATGTCCAAGATTGTCGCAGTCAACAAACAATCGAAGGAGTTTGGCTTCCTTCCGACCACTGTTCTTGACTTCAACATCTCAGCAATTCATTTCCTGAAACGAACAAGCTTAAGGAATAAGCAGGGAAAACTTAAGGAATAAGCAGGAACAAGCTTGAGATTAGTAAGTATTGGTGGCTTCTTTTCCTAAGAAGAGACTCAATATGGGATTTCAAATGGTGCAGAAATCTTGATTCAAGAATGGAAAATGTTAATTACTCAAAAGAGTAATTTGCCAATGATAGTTCATCAAGTGACTTGGATCAGATTCATAAGAATCCGTGAATCTTCAAATTCATTCCAAGAAACAGATCCTTGTGAAATGAATTCAATGGATTCTGGAATGGAGAAATAAATCATGACTCTAGGAAATGAGCTTGATTCAGAAAAAAACCAAGATGGTGAAAAATTGGTTAGGCCTTCCAAGCCACTTTCAAGACTTGATTGCCGTCAACCAATATGCATACTTTGAAGGGAGAATGGCATTCCTTAAAGTTCAGTATGAGAGACTAAGCTCGAGGGTTATTGTGAAATAAGCCTTCACCAAAGAATTGACTGTCACCAAAGAATTGACTTTCACCAAAGAATTGACTGTCACCAAAGAATTGACTTTCACCAAAGAATTGACTGTCACCAAAGAATTGATCTTAAGCACCCAAACAGATTTCTTGTTGAACACGTGACACCGGTACATCTCAAGGGTACTGCACATTCCCATGGCTGAAAATTGCCAAATGTCACACCTTGACTATTAATAGAAGGATGTGGATAATTCGGAATCCACACTTACCAAGGCGGAGTTTAATAGTCATTTAACTCGGTCACTGGTACAAAATCTTGTTCAAAATCTGTTCACTACTGTCCAACTCATCCAACTGTGGAATCGATAACAAGAGATTTGATACCTAAGGATTTGATACCTAAAGATTTGATACCTAAAGAATCTCATCATCCGAATCTCCTATATCTTCAAAAATGATATAAAACACCAAAACAGGAAACTCGGGATTCTAGGAGAAGGTGTCCATCCATCATTGAAGATATGAGCCTCGCACGCTTTGTACATGGTGTATATGCAGTCCACCCCCAAGAAACATTTTGAACGTTGTTTTGGGAATCAGAAGAATTGTTGATGAGAATCTTTTCGAAGATAACAAAGTTAGAAGAGATTCGTCCAAGGAAACAAAGTTGGAAGAGATTCGTCCAAGGAAACAAAGTTAAAAGAGAGTGGCATTGAATAGAAAAAAAGGGCCGAGGAATTGACTGCTTTAGGAGATTATGTCATCAGCCAAGCTTATGATTCTGAATAAGGAAATGCCAAGGTTGGTTGGAAACAAAGAAGATTAAAGGTATAAGGAGCCATTGTTGGGACTCGCGGTTATGTGCAGGATGACACATACATGTGCGCCTATATACAGGAGCAATTATATGCAGGATGACACATGCAGGATGACATATATACAGGAAGCATATACAGAAGCATATACAGAAGCATATACAGAAGCATATACAGAAGCATATACAGAGATTCAATGTCACTAATCAATCTAGTGTAGATAGTACCCTAAAACTGGGTACAGGAGTACATTATATTGTACCATCTATGGCAGTGATGAATAGGCAAACACCAGCACTTGGTTCATGAGCTAGGCATTGCAATTTAAACCCAAGTGTTCTATTCTTCAACCACTAGATTCTTCAAACTTCATTTCCCATTTAAAACCATCTCCCAGTTAAAATCCTGCATCATGTTCTAACTTCAGGTTCCTGGTCAAAATACCAGGGAAACGGCTCCAGCTTTTAGTATATCCAGGTCAATTTCTTAGTAGTTTCTGGTTCCAACCATTTCCACTTTGAGTCAATTCACGAGTAACTGGTTCCATTTTGAGTCAGTCCATGAATAACTGTTTCCACTTTGAGTCAGTTCAAGAGTAACTGTTTCCACTTTGAGTCAGTCCAAGAGTAACTGTTTCCACATTCAGCCAATTCTCTGATCTCATTGGTCCAGTTGTTTTGATTCAGACCTTTCTTCCCTTCTTCCTCTGCTTGATCTTCTTCTCCTTCTCCTTCTCCTTCTCTTCACTGAACAACTTTCCACTGCCCATTGGAAGACCCATGGACTTGCGCATCATCAGAAGCTTATAGTCAAGATCCTCTTCAGACTCAGGCTTCTGCGTAAGGTCCTTCTGCTTCTCTTCCCGCTGCAACTGCTCCTTGGACTTGCCCTCCTTCTGCTCCTTCTTCTTCCTTTCAACTGCAGACAGAGTCTCCAAAGCCTTGATCAAATGTTGGGTCTTTTCAGCCACGCGATCCTGCAATTCATAGTCGTAGTATTCCTTCCGGCCTCGGGTTAAGATCTTGCACTCCTGTACCAAGTTGCCTCCATCCTGGGCACCCAACACTGGAGCCAAAACTGCAAACATCATCAGCTGTGCTCCCTGAGTCAGACCCTTAAGAAATAACCACCAAATCGGGTACATGATCAAATAAAGCACCAACCCCCAAACAGTCCCCATGGAAATGTATCTCCGGGAAGAAGCCGTCCGCATAATCCCAGGGTTCACCACACTAACACGGATATTGCATGGCGCCTTATCACTCCTCTCATAGGCATTCAACTGCCGTTGGAACAGACGTCCAAACATCCCCAATAAAAGCTTGGATGTACCATAAACTGCTAAAGGGTTTCTCGAAGGATACCTTCGTACATCCCACAAAACATCTCCCTCATCCAATTCTGCAAATGCCTGAGACAGACATGTAGCCACCACTACCCGAACATCCCGATCGGCAGGTTGAACATGAAGCAGAGGTTTCAAGAGCGTTAGAAGATGAGCATGTCCCAAATAATTAACTGCCATTTGAAGCTCCACACCATCCATTGAAATTTGTCGAGCTTTCCATTTCGGTATACCTTCAGCCGCACAACACACCACACCATCCAAACGGCGCGGAGGCTGATTATCCAACCATCGCGTGGCAAAAAGCCGCACACTATGTAACAGCAGCAAATCACAGGTTTCCGCATAGACCATAAAATTATTAGTCCGTTCCCTCATATCCTCCACAAAATCAATGGTAAAGGGATCATCCGTTTGCCTGCACAAAAGAATCACCTGGGCCCCCTTTTGGGCCAATTGGTATGTGACGGCTGCCCCTAACCCGGAAGTGCCGCCCGTGACTATGAACACTTTACCGTGAAGATCGCCACTCCAGGGGTTAGATGCTCCGTTGGTATAGTATTTGATGGCGCCTACTATAGCAGCAGCAGGGACATACGTTTTAAGGTATGGCCATGCGGGGATCACTTGGGGGCCGTCGAAGAAGGCACTGGAGATAATATCAATAGGCATGGAGTAGGAAAGGTTGCCGTTTTGGTGTACTGTATACATCTGCGATGGTGTACGGGCCTACTCGGCCCCTTTATATACACTCCTTTTTATATACACTTCTTTTTCCATTTATTTTCTATTAGTATATGATGAATCCTGCATATTTGAGTTGATCAGGTTGTATATTTTATATTTATGAATATAGAATACTATAAAATATACTTGAAGTTACTTTATGTGAAGTACTGGTATACTGCTTATATGCAGGACCACCCAAAATACCTGCAGTTTCTCAGTTATTAGAGCATTTTTATCCAAGAAACTCTTTTTGATTAATTCTACAATGCGTTAGAAGAGGTTTCTGTGATTTTAAAAAGAATTCAATTTACCTCTTTCATTCTGTTCCAATGTCAAACCCCAAATTTAATTTTTCGGTTGCGGCCATACCAAGTGGAAAATACTGTTTCCCGTCCGATCAACGTTAGTCAAGCCACTTAGGGCCATAGTGAGTAATGCAGTGGGAGACCATGTGTGAAATTATGGTGCTGCAATCTTTTTACCCATTCCGCCTGTCGCAGTGGCTGTTGGGAGTACACCCGTACACCATGTCATCGCATCTTCTCACATAGAATTTCAACCCTTAAACTACCCACAAATACTCCTCTCACCTTCATCTCAAATGGATGAATTGGTACTTTATGTGACATTGGGTGATCCTGCAGACAAACAGGCCCAAGAGTCACTCGGAGCAATTCTGTCCATCCAGAAATCACATCATTACACCACCTTTCGCCAAGCTCAATGTCCAATCAATGGGGCAGCGCTTACCGGATTTGGCCAAGGTGAACGGCTTTTTGTCGCCGCCAATGATAAGGCAGCCATCTCGTGCTATTCATGGGGTAAAGAAGGTATTGATCAACGGTTTGCAATTCCTGAACAACTAACTTGTTTGGCCATAACTTCATATCCTGCCACGGAAAATGATAACCAAAAACCTCCATACCGTACTCCGTGGCTTTTGGCAGGCGGTTCAAAAAGTGGCCGTCTTTATGTGTGGGAATTGGCGCTGGGAGATTTGGTT
This sequence comes from Metschnikowia sp. 04-218.3, assembly GCA_002374635.1. Classification (NCBI taxonomy): domain Eukaryota; kingdom Fungi; phylum Ascomycota; class Pichiomycetes; order Serinales; family Metschnikowiaceae; genus Metschnikowia; species Metschnikowia sp. 04-218.3. Next base: position 6,677 of record NLAC01001554.1, read on the forward strand.
TGCGTCAAAGATGCCCATTATCAAGAAGTATCAGCGATGGAGTTTTCCCAATGTGGTAATTTCTTGGTCACGGGCGGTTTGGATACCAGGGTTAATGTTTGGCGTACACATGAACTTGTTAGATCAGAACAAGAAGGTGTTCGGCCTGTATCATATGCAGATCATGTGTTGGGCATCACGTGCGTCAAGGTGTACGGATCTGGTGTTGATGTAAAGGTTTGTTCATCTTCACTTGATGGAACCATTCGGGTTTATGATGTGATTGGGAAAAGGCTAATAACCACTTTTGTCGTGGGTAGCCCAGTGGAATGTATCCTGCAGGACCCAGCTGGTCGGGCATTATATGCAGGTACCCAAGATGGTAGAATCCGTCAAATCCCTCTCTTTATCATTAACGCCTTTAGTCATGTTCTTGAAGCGGTTGGTGGCAATGGCAAAATCGTTACTCTCCAAGAAGATGTGGATATGTCCGAGACATTTATGCATCACGTGACCTCGGATGAATCCGGGTGTTCCGTTACAACAATCTGCCTTTCCATGGACGGTATGTATGTTGTGAGTGGCGATAGCAAAGGGAGAGTTTTTGTATCGGATGTCGTTACCCGGCAAGTGGTGAAGACATTCACAGCATGTCGGCTGGGGATAGCTTATGTGCAGGTTGGACTTTGCAACCGGGCGGGGCTCATAAGTTCAAACAATGAGCGGCCCCAACACCGGATGATCCCACCGCTCAAGCGGGTTTTAAAGTCCAATGATTCTCATGAGCATACTGTGGTGATGCAATTATCTGAACCAATGAAAACCCCCGAGAATTTCGCCCATTGGTTGCAAAATAAAGCAGCTCAGGAGATACGAGTCAAGGCCTTACATGCAGGACGCACAGACAATTCCCAACTCCAATCTCAATTCGACACTCTTTCCGATGCCTATTCCACCCTAAAAGAAGATTATGATGAGTTGCTTCAGCGAGTCAATTCATAGCATTAGTTGATGGTGGAATTTGCACAACAAGAATTCAAGACAATGGTGACAAGAACATTCAACCACATACATTATCATGAAGATATGGTATGGTATAGTGATGGGCCATGATATAGTAAGGAGGTAATTCTTAGCCCTTATTAATTATCAACATATCACAGGCTTTGACTTTGGAGTAGATTCAGTAGAAACCTCTAAGATCGGATCACAAGATCCATTTGTATGAGTATCCTTTTGACTGGCAGTAAAGAAAGGAGAATCCCATATTTGCTTCTCGGACTGTCAGAAGCCCTGTAAGACAAGCAACAAGAAGATAGCAGCAGAAGATAGCAGCAGAAGATAGCAGCAGAGGTTAGCAGCAGAAGATAGCAGCAGAAGATAGCAGTAGAAGATACATCAAGAACCAAATCTGAAGCATAGGAGTTGCGGCGTCTTGAGCTGTTCTTGGCAGAGATCCAAAGCCGGGGAATTGGGGGTCACTCAGAGAGACATGACCTAAGGGTTTTGTTCAATTGTAAGTACCCTATCACCTCAACCTTATTGGTCTTTCAACTGGTCCAAATCGTAAAGTTACAACTGATAGTGATCCAAAGATAGACCATGAAGAGTTGAATAATGAGACAGGACAATTGATAAGAAATCTTCATCGGTATTTCAAACCACTCTAGCCTTTCCGATCAAGCATCATGTAGAAGTATAGAATGATATCGTGAAACGGGGAAAGGTTCATTGAATCAATTCAGTTCTTTTTCTTTTGGGACTTTGCTTTTGGCCTTTGTATAGAAGAGCATTGACAATTGGGGTCGACTCCTCTCTCATATTCGACGCATACAGACAAGAAACCATAAAAGTTGGATTCAGAATGTCTTTGTTGAATTTCTCCAAAAGAAAAAAAAAAACTTGGAGTCTATCATTTCAAGCGCAAACCAAAAGTTAGTGGAGTTCCTCCTCCAAAAGAGATATTGGTCCAGGTGATTAGGAATTCAATGTTTTGGTAAGCTGACCAGGATCTCATAAAGGAGCCATAGCAGAAGTTGTGTTTTGGACTTGCAAGATCATTCAAGAACACTTGAAGGGCCAGCTTATTATCAAGCGTTTCAACACCTTTTTCCGATTCGGTATATTCCCGAGTGAGTATATGCCGTATTTTCAAGAACCAAATCAAACTCTATAGGGTACCACCATGGACTTCCAAAGGAAAATAGGACAACTCCAGACTTGACCCCAAGATGCTTTCCAGAGAGTGGAACAAATCATACATTCATTCCTCCTTCTTCATTCGGGATTAACGAATCCAGATGTATCAGAGCCTTGTGCTTCAACAGTCAAGAAATGGGATAAGCAGAGGCATTGCAAGTAACCAAGAAGGAAAAAAGGGGAGTATTCATGGAATAAACATAACCAACTTCAATTACCACACATGTGGTGTATAGGGGACTCTTGGATATTCACCGAAGCAAGGGATATTCACCGAAGAAAAGCGACATTTGGAGTTGCAAAACCTTGGAGTGGCCTGCACATGGCCTAGTCTTAAACAAGGGGGTAGAAAGACAAGGGGGTAGAAAGACAAGTGGTATTGACAAGGGAAGGAATCCATTAGGTGTAGGATAGACATTTGCTCTTGTATATCAACAAAGTATCTATCAATGGATAAAAAGGGCAAGCAATCCATTAGATCGGTTCAACCAGTATCGTCACAAAGCAGCTATCCAATCATATTTCTTGGCTGTCACTATTGATTCGTTATCTTATATTTCCTTCACTATTGATTCGTTATCCTATATTTCCTTCATTATTCATATAGTTATTAGTATAGAAATTCATAACATCACATGAGTCATACTCTTTAGGGTCTCTGGAATCCTTTGAAATCCATGATAATTCTGGTAATAGAGATGTGATGGTTCATCGGGAGAATTTCTTCAAGATGCAAACGAAAGACGAAAAGAGGGGATAAGAAAAGAGGGGAACAAGAAAAGAGGGGAATAAGAAAAGAGGAGAGACGAAAAGAGGGGAAAGAAAAGGAAGAACAAAAAATATGATGCGAAAGAGATTTGTGCGGATGGCGGCCTTATATAGACAATTTCCTTTTGTACACCCCGCCCTATTTATTTGCAGCCCACAACCATGCAGGAGCGGCGTGCCGCGAAATATATAAAGCACCGCATCCCCCCCTTATTTTGAGCACCAAGAATTATTCCCCAGCATTAAAAGGAAGGAAAAAGAAAGGAAAAAGAAAGGGAAAAAAAGAGCCTTCTCCTTTGACATGTTTCATTATATTCAATTTGCCTGCATTTAGTTATGTTGTACGGATCTTATGTGGAATCAAACCCCAATTACTATACACAGGATTAATCTCTGTATTACCTTGTTTAAGTAATATTTAGTGGATAGGAGAACGGGAGGGGGATGGGGGATTCGATAGATTGGTGATAAGAGAGATTGGAGATAAGAGAGATTGGAGATTAGACAGATTGGAGATTGGACAGATTGAATATGGCAGATCCCAACTCCTTAATACTGATTTTGAGAATTGGACATTGGACAATTGGACAAACCAAGGGGTAGCAGATCCCAATTCAAGAATAAACTGAAACTTAACCAAATTAGGGTTCAAATGAATAATGGAAATCATGGACTCCAATACTAGGAATGCTAGGAGGAATAGAAAGAGGACTATGTGCAGGATACAACTCCAGATAATGTCTCTCTGCATAAAAACAAGGAAAAAGGCCTAAAGACCAAACTGAAAGAGTCAAAAAAAGAGAATGAGTGAATGAAGCGAATGAGTGATGAGAAATTCATACCAGAAATACCTCAATTCTCTTGGTTCCACTCTAAAATGTTTCTTTAAAGCCATGAATGTTCCACTAAGGCTTGAAATCCAAAATATAATATCAAGCATTGAACTCTCCTACATGTGACTTGATGATGTGTTCTTTTTGTTTTGGAATTTTCAATCACTTGGCACATATCAAGTTGTTTTCCTACATATAAGTGAAACGTTTCCAGGGGTTCAGAATCGGATCCAAATTTCTACAATCATATCTCCCAATGATTTCCAGTGTGGTATTGATGTCCTCGGCCACCAGATGATAAAGGGTATACATCCAGAGAGTCACGTGACTCTTCCACGTGGTACACTAGAGTGTATGGTACAATTAAGAAATCCATAGTCTAGTCTATATTCCAAAGTATAGAAGGTACATTGGGTATGATGGAAGACTAGAGATTTTTAGGGTGGAAGGGTTTGAAACGGAGCTAGGGTAAACAAGAACAGGAACCAAGAAACGGTGCTTATATGCAGGACCACCTTAAACCGAGGGCTAAACTAGCAGTATAAGACTATGCATATATATAAACAGTCATATTAATTACCTATATAAACAAGAAATGAGTAGCAAAAAGATTAAAGGCTTGAAGTGGCATTATGTTAAGTTGTAGAGATATGATAAGATCCCTCGGAATGAGGACCCCCGGAATTGGGCCTCTATTTTGGTACTCATGATTATACCCGCTACAATGGGTAATTTACATTCCAAGAACAACCATAGTAATGTCCGGAATTCCAGCAATTCAACCACCTAACGTTTATTACAATTACTTTAAAAAAAGGGGGCATTGCGTTGGTCCTTTTTCTACTGAGGTTGTATGGTGTACGGGTGTATAGGTCACGAATTCCGAGGGTAATTCGAAAACCCATATTTTATTCCACCCAATTATTTTTTCTTCATCTCAATGACTATAGTAGATATATTGAGACCTGGGCAGATGCAGGAATACCATTATTAAAAGAAATCTTCATCTGTGGTCCATATAGGCTGTTTTTTTGATGATATAAAGCACATTCTGGACATGAAAATAACGTTGACCACCTCAAAAGATTAGATGAGGAAGAGGCATCAGTTCTAAAGAATAGAGAGGCAAAACAAACATATTTATAAAGAAATTTGGGGTTTTTTGGGACCAAAATAGCATGAAATTACATAGAAATACGTATTCCGATATGGGATGGATCTATATTCATTCTAACCATATTTAGAACCGTCCTATTTATATTATAAAATGCATAAAATATGTTAAAAACTTGATTATAAGGATAAATAGTGGGATAAGTTTGTATCCTGCATATAGGCATTCTACCATAAACCACCAAAAATAGAAGAAAAAAAAAGAATAAGAAGAAGTAGAAGATGAAGTAGAAGCAGAAAAAGTAGATTAATCATATCAAAGATGAGAAATGGGTATTAGAGCCAAAAATATCATTACAAGTGGTAATTCTTTGAAAAAAGAAAGAAATCAAAGGGGGAGTATATACAGGAGCCACCAGGATCAATACCCGAAAGATTTTCCAACATCTTCGTCTATAAATTTAGTATATATTAATGGATATTGGTGAAAGTAGAGGTACTTTAAATGCAGGACCTGCACATAAGGCGAAGAATAAATCGCATCGCATCATATGCATATAACACCCAAATGAGCTCAGAGATGTCCAAAAAAAAGCAAAAAGCGCTTTTGTTTCGAAAAGCTAAAGATGATAGGGATGCAGAGAAGGCAGAGAAAGTAAAGAAAAAGGAAAAAACGAAGGAAAATGAGGTAGAAATGAAGGAACACGAGAAGATTGAAACTCAGTCAAACACTCAATCAAACACTCAATCAAACACTGACACCAAGACAGATTTAAACAAGAAAGAAAAGAGAAAATTGCAAAATCAAGATGAAAATATTCAAACCAAAAAAAGAAAAACAAGAAGAGGCAAAAAAAGTAAAGGTATCAATACCGGAAAACGACCTCGGTATATTCTATTCATTGGAAATCTTCCCTATGATACTACACAAGGCGAAATCGAACAGCATTTCCAAAAATGTAAAGCGGATAGAATAAGAGTTCGGAGAGAAAAAGGTATAGCGTTTTTAGAGTTCGATAATGATAATTCTCATGTTAAGAATAAAATGGATCTGGCTTTAGGAATGCATCATTCAATATTCCGAGGCCGGAAAATCAATGTGGAATTAACTGCAGGAGGAGGAGGCAATTGTGAAGGACGAGTGATGAAATTAAAGGAGAAAAATGACCGATTAATGGATGAAAGAAGAGATAGAAGTAAGAAATTGGAAGCTAAGAAGGTCGAATCCAAATCTGAACCGACGGATTCTTCTATAATTGGAGCCATGCATCCATCACGTGCTGCTTTATTGAATCAGACTTGATTTGAATGATTTGGACTTTTTTTGGTGCTTTTTGGTACCGTTTGGTGCTTTTTGTGGTTCGCACGACCCCTTTTTTATTGATGTATACATCATTTTATAAACAAGAAACAAATCTTTATAACGTATTAGAATCATATATGAATAGTTCGAAGCTTAGAGTATTCAGTCTAGTACTTAAATGGTCAGAATTCAGATTCAAGCCTTGTCAAGCATGCATACCATGGGAACATGCTCCACAAATCAGGTACGCAAGCATCTGGAAATGACTAATGCTGGAAAACTCACACAGGTTTGCCTGTACACCTTGAAGAAGAAAGTACCATCAGAGAACCAAAGCCGGGATATTTCCATGGTAAGTGGTGAGAAGCCAACATCCTCGAGCAACGCATATAAAGAAGATGTGATGCACTGAATAGCCAACAAATCAGGGTTTGGCTGAATAAAAAAAAGCCATCAGAGAATGATGGACAACAGAAGTTCACCACAGTGGAGTGACTTGAGTGAGTAGTGATCCCATAAGGAAATTAAGATGGTTCTTCTCACTAGCACATTAAAGATCACGGTATAATGGAAGAAGATCATGGTATAATGGAAGAAGATCACGGTATAATGGAAGAAGATCACGGTATAATGGAAGAAGATCACGGTATAATGGAAGAAGATCACGGTATAATGGAAGAGGATCCACGGGTTTGAAGGCCTCTAAGTCTTGACAGAAATGTGCTTCTTCTTGTTCTAGAGTCAAGTTATTAACCCCAGGATTGTGATGCTTCCAGCTGTTTGCTAAGCTCTCAGTGACCGCAAAAGACTGGACTTCTTTCTCGGCAGAGCTTATATCCTTCACCAGTAGATTCCTAATTCTGTTCAAGGTATTGAAAGAATCCAGAGCATTCTCGATCTTGGTGATGACCCCGATTCCCTATAGAAGAGTAAAGTAAGGCACCCAGTCAGTCCAGGACCCATAATAAACAAGTCTTCCACCACGAGTCAAAACGCATCACTTATGGAAAACATCAATGACCTCTGTATGGAGCAGATGAATCAGTATGATTCTGGTGATACCCATTTCGGGCGAGACCAACTTTCTAACAACAGACACCAACTAGAGAAATGAAAGAATCTAGCAGATGATCACTCAGTTTCAGGGGGAGTTTAGGCTTAGGCCTAGAGATAAAGTTCCAGTAATCGACAAGGCTAACAATAGACAATAGACCATAGACACAAGGCAAAGACACAAGACTCTGGGCACCAGACCATAGACACAAGGCAAAGACAGGAGACTCTGGACAATAGACACTAGACCATAGACACAAGACACTGGAGACAAGACCATAGACACTGGAGAAAAGACCATAGACACTAGACCATAGACACTAGACCATAGACACTAGACACTGGAGACAATGTTACGACACGAGACACGAGACACGAGACTCTAGACACAAGTAAATGGACACGAGACACGAGACTCTAGACACAAGAAACAAGACACAAGGCTAAGACAATAGACATAAGTCAATAGACACAAGACAGTAGGGTGTATTAGACACGAGACACAAGACCATAGCCAATAGACACAAGAAAGTATTAGACACGAGACACTAGAAACAGGACACAAGACCATAGACACAAGAAACAAGACACGAGACACGAGACAAGTGTCAATAGAAAGTATTAGACACAAGGCTAAGACACGAGACACTGGACACAAATCAATAGACACAAGACAATAGACACAAATCAATAGACACAAATCAATAGACAGTAGACGGACTAAAAGTATAAATCACCAAAGTATGGAATAGACGTTTTTGTCCCAGATGCAGGATTCGTTTGAATATCACCAAATCAACAATCATAACTTTTTATCAATATGATAATAAGAAATGAAAAGCATTCCAAACAAAGATCCTGTATATTATATGAGTGTATTCCTGCATCCAGTGCCTCTTTCCATATTAAGCATGACTCCCAATTCTTTTTAAAACCCTCCTTCAATTCCATAGAGTACCAAAATTGCACCCCAATTCTTTTGTTGAAATTGGAAGAAGGAGTATCAGGTCATGTGATTCAAGATCTCGGAAATAGCCGAAACAAGTAACTCCGATGGAGATTTTCCGAATCAAGTAAGAAGTTTCCGAAGTAAAGCTTAGGTAAGGATTTCTAGACCCCAGAAGTCGTGGAAATAATTGTCGATGTTGGTTTGAAGATATCAAGTGAGGAGTTCCTGTTCCGTTTAGGGATCTGTTCCGTTTTGGGTACAGTCTGTTCCGTTTTGGGTAGAGTCATTCCGTTTTGGGTACAGTCTGTTCCGTTTTGGGTAGAGTCGGTTCCGTTTTGGGTACAGTCTATTCCGATTTGGGTACAGTCTGTTCCGTTTTGGTAGATCAATTCCATTTTGGGTAGAGTCATTCCGTTTTGGGTAGAATCTGTTCCGTTTTGGGTAAAGTCATTCCGTTTTGGGTAGAGTCATTCCGTTTTGGGTACAGTCTATTCCGTTTTGGGTACAGTCTGTTCCGTTTTGGGTAGAATCTATTCCAGTTTTGGTAGAGTCATTCCGTTTTGGGTACAGTCGGTTCCGTTTTGGGTACAGTCATTCCGTTTTGGGTACAGTCGGTTCCGTTTTGGGTACAGTCATTCCGTTTTGGGTACAGTCTGTTCCGTTTTGGGTCGCGTCTATTCCGTTTTGGGTAGATCCATTCCAGTTTGGGTAGAATCTATTCCGTTTTGGGTACAGTCTGTTCCGTTTTGGTAGAACCATTCCCCTTTAGGCAACTCTTTTCCATTTTAGGATCAGTTTTAGTATCCGTTTCAGGCAGAATCCACGTGGTGGATCGATTAAAGGAGTATTCTCTAATTCAGGGGGTTCACCTTGTCCATTCAAACACTCCTCTACGCCTCGCTGGTCTACCCACTTTCTTATTACAGTGAGGATAGCAGATTAGTCTTTAAACAAGTGATTGTAAACGAAAAGAGGATGATGGAATATCAATCATTGGGGCAATAAAAAACATAGTGGTAAGCAGGGGTTTGGTAAGAAGATTAGGTGAGTATGTAAATTCGCACTATTGTGCAGGATGTGATCTATGTGCAGGATGAAAGATTATGTGCAGTATGTGCTACAGTGTGCAGTACAAAATACTATATACAGTGCACCATGCTATGTGCACACTATGGCGACCCATTGTGGAAATCTTGACAGTCCAAGTGGCCATGATACATACTCTATTTTATGCTGACTGTATACGCCATATAACCTTCGGGTGACTAAAGAAGTTATACATGAATCGCTTTATTAGTTTTCGAGTCTGCAAGCACTTGATGCTCAATCCACCATTAGCCGCATAGCCAACACTTGCACGGCGTCGCCGTATATAATACACAACCACAAAGGTCCATGGCCCTCTCGATTTCAATTCCGATTCCAATGTCCAATGTCTCCAAGTCTTTCAATCTCTCAATCTCTGACTCTTTCACTCTCTCAATCTTTCAAATAGTCTTTTAACTGATATCCCATCCCATCTTCATTAATATCATCAACAACATTGATATCCACTAACATCCATTAACATCCATTAACAGCAACATCCGTAAACATTGATCGTCACTTCAAAATCAATTAAAATCCATCAATCAACATCAATTCAGTAACTCTAACATCAATCACCTTCACACATGGTTCATATCGTTAAATGTCATGAGTTGCTTTGACATGCAGTGAGTCTCCACTAGCCATTAAAAGACCGAGCACTGACATTGACAGATCATGTAATCACCTCGATAGCGGACACATGAAGCAATAGTAGCTAATCAACTTAGGAACTGAAAGAATGAATCAATGAATCAATGAATGACTCGTCAACTCAAGAACAAAACGAATGACAGACTCATGACTGAATCAACTCAATGAACGAATTGAATGATGGCACTCACAATATCGTACACTTCTTGGCCTTGCGGACCCTTCTTCTCCTCTCGGAAATCGGTTTGGAAAACCCATTGGCCCCCAAACCACTAGCGTGGCCAGCCTCTTCCTTAACATCGTTTTTCATGACTGGAGGGTCCAAAACAACACGAATGGCAAAGTCAAAGAGCTCCTGGATTCCCTGTTGCAGAGCTGCAGAACACTCAATGTAGCGAATGGCCCCAACCTCCTTGGCCAACTTGTGGCCCTGAGAAGCGGAAACAGGTCTCTGGCCATATTCCAGCAACTCATCCAAAACATGGTATTCGTCCCTCAAGTCGGTTTTCGTGCCCACCAACAACACCAAAATATCCTTGGGCGAATGGTGCAAGATCTCCGGCATCCACTTGGCCTTGACGTTGGCAAATGAATCGGGTGAAATCACCGAGAAACAACACAAGAAAATCTCCGTTTGGGGGTACGATAATGGCCTCAAGCGGTCGTATTCCGCCTGACCAGCAGTATCCCAAAGCCCTAACTTAATGGGCTCTCCATCCACCATCACCGACGCCGAGTAGTTATCGAAAACTGTAGGTATGTAGTCATTGGGGAACGTATTGGTCGTATACGAAATAAGGAGACACGTTTTACCCACGCCTCCGTCGCCCACCACCACTGCTTTTATACTTCTCATGATATCAACGGATAAGGGCTGCTTTATATAGTGTTTGCGTTTGCGTTTGCGTTTGTGTCTGCTTTTGCGTTTGTGTCTGCGTTTGCGTTTGTGTCTGCGTTTGCGTTTGTGTCCGCGTTTGCTTTTGTGTCTTTGCCCCTTTACAACTTGCTGATTGCCGGCTTAGTATATAACTGGGTGGTAATCCTGCTTGTCCTTTGGCTGCTGTTTTTCCTTGGTTGTATTTTAGTCTGGGAATGCCTGGCGGGGATAAGACCTTTTGTGTGGCTAGTAGTATGATCGGACTTTGGTGTCTAGTTGTACTTAAGGCGGACGGAAGTTGGTTTAAAAGGAGCTTTGTTCTTCTAGGAAGGGAAAGATCTGATGACTTTTGCGGCGCAGAGATATTGTCGGCTGAGTCTAGGTGCTGGCGGATGTACGGGTGCGCACTTTGGCGACTGCACGCTTTCTTAGTTTGACGGGGATGGTGTGCTCAGGAATGACCGTTGTACCGAGATTTACGCCTATAGTCTCGGGAGGCACGGGTTTCCCCGCCCAATATTACTACTTCCAGTAACCTGACCGGGGGTATTGGGACGGGGCTACCAAATGCTGCTACATGCGGACTGGCACATATGCGCGCCAGCGTATCCTCGAAACAAAGCGCAGGCTATCTAACACCCGTACACCGGGTTTTTTTTTGTACCGAGGGGTGTATTCTAGCCGCGCACCCGTACACCCCTATTGTTTCCTGCCACCTACGCCTCCATAGACTAATTATTTCCGAGGTCGCTCGTCTGCAATGCCATGCGCGCTGCTGCACACGCAGTTTCAGACTCTCACCTGCTGTTGCAGCAATTGTGCGTTAATGCAACCCCCTTAAGGAAAAGTGGGGTTTCAGGAATTGGTCTATAAAAGGCGATGTTTCTTGCCCTTCTTTTTTGTTCCCTTCAAATTTCTTCGTGTCGCTATATACGTCTAGATCCCCGAGGCAGCCCACGTTTTTAGCCGGCTTTTTTAGGCAATCCAGCACCCTTTTCGGCCAGCCACGTCCTGCAATCTATCCTTTCTGGGCACCCAACCAGAAGACTTTTAGGGTGTGAATATTTTTTGATGACCAAAAGGGAAATGGAAAGGGCCTAAACCGGATATATGGAATAGTGTTCCGAGCTGAATGTTGAATAGCCGAGGCGGTGGTCGATCAAGATGCCTTCGTGGATTAGTTTTAACATGGGTTTATTTTCTCGGGATGTTACTAGTCAGTGACTCTTAGTTCTGAAGTTGACTACTATTGGCTCAATGATTTTATGAAAATGATTGATATAAGTATAGTTGTGCCTGAATTTTCAATGCAATAGTGTTGTGGAGTGCATATAGCCATGTTTCATTTTCAAAAAGAAGCTTTTTGAAGATATATCTATTTTGGGAATGCTGGGACATTCCGTTTCAGATAACGTTCTGTCACGTTACTTTTCCTTCTTTTGATATTTCCCAATTCTGCATTGAATAGAATGTCAATTCAAGGCTAATTCTATTACTATTGTGAAAATGCAACACCTTTAAGGTGATAGAGTTCATTGAATGTACTAATGTTGAATGACTCTAAATTTACGTTAAGTTTAGAATTGGGGCAAGTCTCAAAAAGCCTCTACTTCATGCATCCAAATGATTATAACTTCTTGACTCATGGAATGAGTAAGATGGGAGTTTCTTGGCTCATCAATGAATCCACAGTTGGTAACTTAAGAGCAGGAGACTCGGTCACAAGTCTAGCTGATATGCAGCACCAACTGTTTCCACTAAAGCAGAAGTATCATTACTCAAAGCATCAAATGGATACAAAAGCATCGAATGCATACAAAAGCATCAAATGCATACAAAAGCATCAAATGCATACCAAAGCATCAAATGGATACAAAAGCATCAAATGCATACAAAAGCATCACGTTCATGATAAATCCATTAGGAACAATCAAGGTTGGACAAGAAGTGGGGTTAAAGCAGAATGAGCTTATATGGCGGAACAAACTATTATACTGGGCAACAGTTTCCTTTAGGCGCCACATTGTTAAAGTTTATTTGGAACACGTCACAATATGCCAAGAAGAAAGCATTTTTACAATCTTCTATATTTCCTTCATTACATTACCGAAGGCATTTCTTTGATATGCATGAAGCCAAATCTAGAAAAAGAAGAAGAAAGGGTAATTTAGCTTTGTTTCATGACCAAAGAACCAAGGCTAGCGAATGAATTATGCCATACCGGCCAAACGGTGCAGAACCAACTCCAGAATCCAGAACCCAAACGGTCCAGAACCCGAACGGTCCAGAACCAAAACGGTCCAGAATTCAAACAAAAGTGACCTAAAAATTAATCACTAAATTGAGTGATAAATTAAAACATGAAATGACTCTTAATGTTGATTTCTTGATTGGGTCATATTTTTATGATGCAACAATGGCAGTTTGAAACAAGAAACTGGAGTTAAAAAGTGGGAAGTTCCCAATTGGGAAAATTACGAAATCCAAGATGTTCAGCTTTTTACCCTTTTGATAGTTTGATCGAATTCAAAATCCATTTTGTTTTCTTGATGATTTTGGTGATTTTGGTGATTTTGGTGATTTTGATTTAAGGATCCATTGGAATGTTGTTTGGGATTCACACGACTTTTTACTTAACACGCACAACTCAAAGTCTCTTTTAATCAACACCATGGCTTATCAAGATCTTATCCCCGTGGGTACAGCACTCATAATCAGTGCCACGTCTTTTGGTCTTGGAGTGATTTACTCCAACCTTCCTTATGACTACAATACATTGTGGACAGTTCAACCTGGAGCATTTGATACTTCCATGGCTCACTATACTCAATGGGTCAATGCACCAATGAGAGTGCATCATATCTTACACGTTGTGATTGCTTTGGGCTTGATTGGGTGTTTCATTAAGTTATTCAAGCCTGACCCCGAAGTCAAATACTTTGAATATGGCACACTCGCCATGATGATGGCTGGGGTTGTGGTTTACTTGACCAATTTGCGCATTGGCGCCAATCTGTGTGTTTCTGGCCAATGGGGAGAAGTTGATATGGAGACAGGAATCAATGTCATGGCTGCTTCCCAATTCATGATGGTTCTTGTATTGGTGGGAGTTTTGGTGTTGCAGGCCGGTTTGTACTATGCACAATGGTACGAGAAGGAGCTTCGTCGGAAATTCTTTGAGGATGAAAGAAAGGCTATGGAGAAGAATGAGTCTAAGAACAAAGAGTCTAAGAATAAAGAGTCTAAGAACAAAGAGACTAAGAGCAAAGAGTCTAAGAGCAAAGAGTCTAAGAACAATGAACCCGAAGTTGAGTCTGCTCTGACCTCCGCCACTGCCTCTAAGAAACTGGCCAAAAAGAGAGTCTAAATCAAATTGATGATGACGTTGATGTTGATGTTGATGCTCTTGGTTTATTGACTTTGATTTGACGTTGACGTTGATGTTGATTTGATTGATGTTGATTGATGTTGATACTGTACTCATCTTGTCTATGTTCTTTGTATGGTCTCTCCATGATTATACAAGATTATACTATCTAAATAATACTGAAGATACAAATAAACAATATTGTAAGAGAATATTTTTGAAGACCATTTGATTGATTTTATATGATAAGTGTGTGCACGTGACCGCCTGCACGTGACCTGACGCATGTGACCGACTCCATGTGATCTTACGCACGTGATCTCACGCATGTGACCTGACGCACGTGATCTCACGCATGTGACCTGACGCACGTGATCTCGCGCATGTGACCTGACGCACGTGACCTGGCGCACGTGATGGCGTGCGCACGACCAATCGTGAGGAGTATAAAAAACCATCTACTCCATTCTATCATATACCAATGGGCGTTGCAGACAAAGTTTGGGGTGACTACCCCGTATACTACAAGCAGCCAATTAGAGTATGTAAAGAATTTGTGGAATGTCGAATGTCCAATCTGTCGAATCCCTGTCCAACCTTCTACTAGACAATCTGTCTAGACAATTTGACAACCAGTTTGATAACCGCTGTCCACCGGTTTGTCATCCGAATCTATCAAGACAACTATGGAAACAACTGTGAAGACAACTGTTTATACAATCTGTCTAGACAATCTTTTCATTAGAATCTGTCTAGACAATCTGTCTACTGGACAACCAGTCTGTCTAAACAGTTTTCTATCTGTCTAGTCAGTTGTTTGTCTAGTCAGTTTTCTGTCTAGTCAGTTTTCTGTCTAGACAGTTGTTTGTCTAGTCAGTTTTCTATCTAGTCAGTTGTTTGTCTAGTCAGTTTTCTGTCTAGTCAGTTTTCTGTCTAGACAGTTGTTTGTCTAGTCAGTTTTCTATCTAGTCAGTTGTTTGTCTAGTCAGTTTTCTGTCTAGTCAGTTTTCTATCTAGTCAGTTTCTGTCTAGTCAGTCTCTGGATAACATACTAACGTTTAGTGGTTCCGGTACCATGCACACACCAAGCCACACTTTACATTTTCTGTGGCTATGGGGTTGGCGGGTCCATTGCTTCTTTGGGCCACGCCCTTAAGGGAAAAGTACTTGTATGCAAACCACACGCCTATTCCGGAAGTGTACCCGCTCCCCCAACGGGCACGAGACGTGTCGTTGATGGGCTTTGATGACGAGTAATGTATCAATAGAAAAGATGGTTATTGGAGAGTAGATTTCAAGGAAGTCGCGGGCCCATAACCAGGGCTTTTATAGCCCCGTTCAAATCGTCATTTTGGGAACTTTTATAGCGTCAGTGAATGAATGAGTCTCGCACGACCAGTAATAATCCACCAATAGTAATATGAGTCTCGCACGACCAGTAATAATCCACTAATAGTAATATGAGTCGCGCACGACCAGTAATAATCCACTAATAGTAATATG
This sequence comes from Metschnikowia sp. 04-218.3, assembly GCA_002374635.1. Classification (NCBI taxonomy): domain Eukaryota; kingdom Fungi; phylum Ascomycota; class Pichiomycetes; order Serinales; family Metschnikowiaceae; genus Metschnikowia; species Metschnikowia sp. 04-218.3. The sequence continues at coordinate 22,361 of NLAC01001554.1, forward strand.
AGTCGCGCACGACCAGTAATAATATACCAATGAAAGTATGAGTCGCGCACGACCAGTTAAAATCAACGGATTTTCAATCAAACACCTTTTTAAAATTCTTCCATTAACATATGAATGCATTTAGCAGTATTCCAATATCAAACCTTAGTATTGAATGTAAATAATCCAGAACAAAGAAATGGATCTAAGAAATGGAGCTAAGAAATGGTCTAGAGAAGTAACACTCTAGGACCAAAGGTGAAGAATTGAAAGCATTTAAACATGGAAATCTCTTTTGGTTTCACTTTTCAGTACTTTCTTATTGATCTTTGATACTTTAAACCCTTATTTGTTCACTTGTAGCTTATTCCTTCCTATAGATATGTTAACTTATGCAGTGCTGAAACCAGGAGTTGGTATTAATTCAAGGGGAAGTAATAAACATTAATAAACATTAATCATATTTTTATAGAAAGTAATAAACATTAATAAACATTAATCTTATATTTTTTAGTGTCATATTTTTTAGTGTCGTAGAGTATTAAGTGTCGTGGATGATAAATATTGTGAATATATCCTTTGAGAGGAGAAATTCTGGACTCTACTAAACATATAGTATAGAGTAGTAATATAGAGTAGTACAGAGTAGTAGTATAGAGTAGTATAGAATAATAAGTAGTACAGTAGGAGAAGTAGTAGGAGAAGTAGTAGTGTCAATATCAGTGTCAGTATCAGTGTCAGTCTCAGGAAGTAGTAGTAGTAGTAGTAGTATTACTCTGTAAAAAGTAAGTAGTAGTAGTAGTAGTAGTAGTAGGAAAAGTAGTAGTAGTAGTAGTAGTAGTAGTAGTAGTAGTAGTAGTAGTAGTAGTAGTAGTAGTAGTAGTATACTCCACCATTGAACCTCCGTATCTGGTACTGATATCCTCTAACTCAGGAAAGTCAAAGACTTGAAAACAATGAACATTAAGGAAATTAAAGCGTAAAAACCTTATTCCAATCTATTCATCCATGAATCATATTCACTCTATACTAGTATTATTATTATGATGGAAACAAGACTCGTGTATTCTAGGATTGGAATAAAAGAGTCACCAATAAGTCATACAAGTATCAATAGAGAGAATTTCTTCTAAACGCATGATTCTATATATTCTTCTAAAAGGGAGGATTATGATTCTATATATTCTTCTAAACGCATGATTCTATATTTATTAAATTGGTATAAGTGGAAGAGAATTGCTTACCTTGGTGGGGAAAGAAAGGTGATGTAAACCTGGGATTGATTAATGATGTATATGTATTTTGAATATCTCTTGGAGAGTTAACCAGTACCATGTTGGCCGAAAAAGCTATGGATCTAGAGTCCGCTAGAGACACCTTGAGTCTATGGGAGTTTATGGGAGTTTATGGGAGTTTATGGGAGTCTATGGAACTTCCTGGTATTGCTTTTCAACCAATATAAAGAATTAACATGAGATATATGTCTTGAATTCCATGATTATGGAAGAGTAGTAATCTATGGAAACGTTAAGAATGCCCAGCACTGAATACTACTAGTATTGACTACAGACTACTACAAATAGTACTGAGTACTGACTTCTTATACAGACTAGTACAGACTAGTACAGACTACAGACTACTATTATAGACTACAGATGACAGATGACAGATTACAGACTATGACTACTAGCTACAGACGACTAGTTCTAACTACTAGTACATACTACTATTATTGATTATTGACTAATGACTAGTACTAGTACAGACTTCTTATACAGACTACTACTACTAGTATTGACTACAGACTACTACTACTAGTTCTAACTAGTACAGACTACTATTATTGATTACAGACTACTATTATTGATGACAGACTACAGACTAGTACTGGCTACAGACTACAGACTACAGACTACTATTATTGATTATTGACTACTAGTACTGACTACTGACTAGTACTTATTACTGACTACTGACTACAGACTAGTACTATTACTGATTACTAGTATTAACTATTGACTACTACTACTACTGATTACTACTACTAGTACTGACTACTAGTACAGACTACAGACTACTAACTACAGACTACTAGTGCTGACTTCTTATACAGACCCTACTACAGACTACAGACTATAAAGTGCTCCTTGAAAATACTCCGACTATTGCCTATTGATTATCAATGACTCCTAGTATTGATGACTGGCTACAGACTACTATTTAGACTACAGATGACAGATTACAGACTATTGACTAGCACTGACTACAGACTACTAAGTACTGAGTTCTTATACTGGTACCAATGAATACTACTTTCGTTGCTGCTACTCTTCACTACTGACTAAAACTATAGATTCTTGGTTATTGAAAAGCGACATGTTAGATCTCATATGTCAATATAGAGTTTCCAGATGAAACGTCTGTAGACAGTAAACGCAGTAGTAGTCATAGCCAGCTAGTAGTCAGTAATCTGTTGACTACTATTCCTGACCACTACCAGTTGTAGTCAATCAGAAGGAATCAGAAGCAATCAGAAGTAACTAGTAAAGGAAAAGGTATTAGTAGTAGTAGTAGTATCCGTAGTCAGTAATCTGTTCCTAAGCTGCTATATGAAACCAGGGAAGGTTTGGGTGTGAGGCTTTAGTATACACGATCAAGATGAAACGGTACTTTTGAATACACGATCAAGATGAAACGGTACTTTGAATATATCTTGGAGATTTAAGCAGTATCCATGTTCGGCAGAAGAGCATAGAAGCTGTAGGAACTTCTTGAGTCAGCCTGAGTCTATGGAAAGTAAAAGGGAGGATGAAGGGAGTTGAAGGGACGTTTAGGGACGTTCAAGGGACGTTGAAGGGAGGTAAACTTAGCTAAGGATATTCCTAAGTTTTGCAACCAATACAAAGAACTAAGATGAGAAGTAACTCTTGAATTCCATGTTTTGATGGACATAGTACATCCGGGAGTCAACCTATCAAAGATTTAAACCGCCCAACACTGACTACTATTACAGCTACTATTATAGACTACTATTATAGACTACTGACTACTGTTACTGACTACTAGTACTATTACTGACTACTAGTACTATTACTGACTACTAGTACTATTACAGACTACTAGTACTGATTACTATGACAGACTAGTACTGACTTCCTATACTGACTACAGACTACTACAATTGTCTACAGACTACTATAATTGATTACTGACTACTGACTTCCTATACTGCCTCGTTATACTGACTACAGACTAGTACTATTATTTTCTATGGACTGATTGTCTATGGACTGATTGTCTATGGACTGATTGTCTATGGACTATCATTGACTACCAGTACTGACTAGTAGTCCCAGAATCTACTATTATTGATTCCTGACTACTTCCACTAAGTACTGATTACTGTGTACTAGTACTGCCTAGTAGTATTGATTTACTACTACTACTACAGCTACTTGCCTATTGCCTATTGACTACTAGTACTGACTACCGACTACAGACTACTATTGATAAATGACTACTACTGATAAATGACTAGAACTATTGATTACTGACTACTGACTACTATAATTGCCTAATGATTACTACTATTACAGACTAGTACAGATTATTATTGACTACTGACTACTAGTACTGACTATTGATTCCTGACTACTAGTACTGACTACAGACTACTGATTACAGACTAGTATTGATGACTGACTAGTGGCTAGTACTGATTACTACTGCCATTAAATAGAGACTCCCAAACTCACAGCATTGGGGCTAAAGATTGGGACAATCACGCTTGGATTCAAGTCTGTGTTGGTCAAGGCTAATTGCGAATCGGTCCAGATGTGCTCTAGTGACACGGCATTGTCGTTTCCAACTCCTCACCAACCACCTTTCTTGGCCCAGTCATTAGTTCAAAGCAAGTCCAACTCAGTGAACTCAATGAACTCACTATCAACACCCTGGCTCAAGTCCTTTGAAATCTCAGGCCCGTGGCCGGGGGTAGGCGTGATTCTCAAGCGTTCTTCTCCAATTGGAACAGGGGGAAGTTGATGGCTTGAATATAAATCTTGTGCTTGCTCAACACCAAGTCCCAGGCATTCTTAGCGTCCTTTGCTTTTCCAATCAAAACTGGTATATATCCGTATACCCTATACTACTACTACTATTACTAGTACTATTACTACTACTACTACTGCTATTTTTATTACTACTACTACTACTACTAAGTACTGATTACTACTACTACTACTACTACTACTAGTACTACTGACCTTCTTATACTACTACTACTACTATTACTAGTACTGACTATTACTACCACTACTACTACTACTACTACTAGTATTACTCACTACTAGTACTCCTTAAATCTACTACTGACTACTATTGACCAGTACTGACTACTATTACAGATTATAGACTTCTTATACAGACTACTAGAAGTGACTACTACTACTACTACTGCTACTATTACTACTGCTAGTACTGACCTTCTTATACTGACCTTCTTATACTGACTTCCTATACTGACTACTATTACTGACTACTACTACTACTAAGTACTGACTATTGATTACTACTAGTACTGACTACTACTATTGACTACTAGTACTATTACTACTATAATAGAATACTGATAACAGACCAAGTACTCCTTGAATCTACCACTATATCTGACTACGATTATTGACTACTAGTACTAGCACTGACTACTACTACTGACTATTGACTATTACTACTATTACTACTATTACTAGTACTACTACTATTACTACTATTACTACTAGTACTACTAGTACTAGTACTATTACTACTAGTACTACTAGTACTATTACTATTACTATTACTACTATTGACCACTACTACTAGTATTGATTAATGATTAGTACTACTAAGTACTGACTATTACTGACTACTACTACATCTACTGACTACTACTATAGCTACTATAATTGACTACTACTACTATTACAGACTACTAGTACAGACTACTATTATTGACTACAGACTATTGCCTATTGACAACTAATACTAAGTACTGACTACTACTACTACAGCTACTGACTACGGACTACTGATTACTACTACTACTACAGACTACAGATTACAGACTACCGACTACCGACTACTATNCAGCTACTGACTACGGACTACTGATTACTACTACTACTACAGACTACAGATTACAGACTACCGACTACCGACTACTATTACATGTAGACATAAGCACCGACTGCTAATATGGCTATGTCCTAAAGGTACGCATGCTATGGCCCATTCCTAATCCTTGAATCTCCTAGTATCACTTACTACTAGTACTACTATTGACTACTACTACTGACTACAGACTAGTACTATTGATTACTACAGCTACTATCATTGCTATTGATTACTACTATTGACTATTGATTACTGATTTCTACTACTATTACAGACTACTAGTACTTACTGACTAGTACTATTGATTACTAACTAGTACTATTGATTACTGACTTAGGACTACTAGTACAGAACAGATTACAGACTACTAGTATAGATTACTGACTAGTGCTACTGCTAGTACTCCTTAAATCTACTACAGACTAGTATTGAGTACTGACTACTACTATAGACTACTAGTACAGAGTACTATTATTGCCTACTGATTACTACTACAGACTATAACTATTACTGACTACCGGCCACAGACTAATAACTATTACTGACTACTAGTACAACCACTACTAGTACTACTGCTACTGCTGACTACAGACTACTAGTATTGACTATTGATTAGTACTATTATTGACTACAGACTACTAGTACAGACTACTAGTACAGACTACAGACGAGTAAACAGGTGACAAGTTAGACTCTCACATTGGTCAATATGTAGGTTCAGAAGAACCAATAAGATGATTGATGAAACAATATACGAAAGTATTGGTGGAAGGATGTTTTGTATAATTGGATGAGATGACAAAATTACTCTTAAATGTATTTCTCGAGATTTACCAACGAAAGACTTTATGGCCAGAAAGGAAAGATTTCCAAACCGTCTGTCTAACCTTGAGTCCATGGGAGTTTTACGGAGGTACGCTTGGTCAAAGGGAAATTCCTAAACAACCACAATTAAAAGAACTATGATCTTTTGAATTATAAAAACTATGATCTTTTGACTTATAAGAACTATTGGAACACCATTCCATTTTGTAAGGATTAAGAACAACCCCCAACAACAACTACTAATCATGTGTGACTGATTGATTACCGACTACTATTGACTGACCACTATTGACTGACTACTATTGATTCCTGACTGGTACTAAGTACTGACTAGTACTAGTACTGACTACCGGCCACAGACTACTGTTACTACAGACTACAGACTACTATTGATTGCTGACTAGTACTATTGCCTACTGCTACTGCTGACTACAGACTACTATTATAGACTAGTATCATTGACTACTGATTACTACTACAGCTACTATTGATTGCTGACTAGTACTGATTACTGACATCTTATACTGACTCCTTATACAGACTACAGATTACAGATTATAGACTACTATTATTGTTTATTGATTATTGGCTACTGACTACTAGTACAGACTACAGACTTCTTATAGACTACAGACTACTATTATAGACTAGTATCATTGACTAGTATTATCGACTACTATTACAGAATACTACTACCACAGCTACTAGACTTGCCTATTGACTACTAGTACTGAGCACAGATACATATTACAGACTACTACAGACTACTACAGACTACTACAGACTACTACTGATTAATGACTAGTACTATTGATTACGGACTGGTACTGGCTACTGACTACTACTAAGTGCTGACTTCTTATACTGACTACTGACTATTGATTATTGACTATTGACTATTGACTGTTGACTACAGAGTACTCTTCTTGATTCCTGATTTCTACTACTAAGTACTGACTACCAGTACTATTGATTTCTGATTTCTGACTACTGACTATTGATTACAGACTACAGACTACAGACTATTGACTACAGACTACAGACTGTTGACTGTTGAACAGGGAGAAGTTAAATATGTCAATGTCTAGTTTCCAGATATTATAACTAGTCTATAAACTCTATCCATGGACGTTTCAGTGTAAAGACATTGAAGGATCTGGTGAAATGTATCTGGAGATTCAAGGAGGAACTACTTATGATCCAAAAAGAGAAACCTATAGAGTGCTCTGTGTTCTACCAGACGTTACGGAGGTTACGGAGGTTACGGAGGTTACGGAGGTTTCCGGAGGTATACGGAGGTATGCTTAATACAAAGAACCAAGGAAATCTCTTGATTAAACATTTGATAAAGACCATTACATCCGAGGACCAAAGGCATTGCTCATGGTCTTCAAGAGTATACACGAGAATCGCTCGGTGCATACGTTCACATCACCAAACCATTCTCTCCTCAACCTTTGGAAGAACAGTAGAAGAATGGGAATCCTATGCTTTAGAGAAAAGAGAAAAGACAAGAGAAAAGGCAAGAGAAAAGACAAGAGAAAAGAAAAGACAAAGGTATAGAAACCAATTTCCGTCAAGATCTCGTTTTACCATTCAAAAACCTTATATGAATATACCAAACCGGTAGTACCGATTAACTGTATGGGTTTCCCCATGGAGAAATGGTCTTTGGTGATTTGAGATTCCAATAGGTGTTCCAGAAGCCACTAAATAATTCTACAAAAGTCACTAAATAATTCTACAAAAGTCACTAAATAATTCTACAGAAAAGACCAATTCTTCTAGGACGGAGATATCCTCCAAAGACCTTGAGAACTATGGAGCTAGCCATGATAAAGTGGATACAAACACTAGTATTTCCTAAAAGGACTTTGTTCCAATCACTCCATCACCATCCATTGTCACTCCATCACCATCCATTGACAGTCCATCAGTCCATTGACACTCCATCAGTCCATTGTCAGTCCATCAGTCCATCAGTCCATCAGTCCATTGTCCCTACGTCATAATAAGAGATATACTCCCACTTGATGGAAGGGTTTCGGTGGCCTTTGATAAGTATATTTGTACGGCCCACCTTGAGTTGATTACCACAAAAGACTGGAGTAAAAGAATATGTTAGCAGTTTTTTGGGGCAACACCTGCTTCTGTGTAGGTGTTTCACTCAATACGCACCAATGAGAGTTGTATTGAACGTGTTCAAGAGCAAGAACAGATACAACAATTTGTGGTTTTTCATCAAGGCAATAGAACAAGAGCCTAATGAAATACGGTCTTTCATGGATTGAATCTGTTTAGTAAAGGAGAGGAAATAGCGATTTCCTAGTATGAAATTAGTGATTGGTCTGAATACAAATAACTAAAGTGGTAGTTAAAGTGGTAGTTGAAGTGGTAGTTAAAGTGGTAGTTGAAGTGGCAGCTTAAGTGGTAGCTTAAGTGGTAGCTAAATGTTATGCTGACTAGAGTATCAAAGAACAATTACGTAAGAGTTCCTGCTTATGAACTGGCTAAGGTACAAGGTTCTATAGAATTCGCACCCAAAAGTGTATCACGTGCGCGGGGCTGGATGGGAAAGAATAGGCTGAATTTTAAAGTTTGGCATAAAATTTCCATCCATTTCATGATTATACGAGTCTAGAATTTGTTTAAAGTGATTATAAATATTTAAAGAGATGAGTTGGGTGATTCAAACGGTCAAAAATGGCTTTAAACCGGGATTTTGACTCATTTTCTCTCCTTGTAGCTAAAAATCCATTCTGTTCATATTAAAATGTCAACCTTTGAAACTTGTATATTTTTTTTTAATATACCAATAGACTTTTTCTGAAGAGACTCTTGAATAAATTGGGGAATGGGTGCAACCCTCGGATTTCAGACCTGCGCTACCATCAAACACCCGTACACCAGACATGGTCAGTAGAAAAAGGCCCAACGCAAAGCCACTTTTTTCACTGGAAACTATACATTAGTAGGTTCGTTGAAATACTGGAATTCCGGACATCTCAATGATTATATTTTTAGTACCATATTCTAATTGAATGGAGTTTTACATGTTGCTCTTTTGTATTCCGAGGTGCGCTACCGGGGTGTTCTATACAGGAGTGCGTCAAAAAAATGATTAACCTAAATAGTAGTAAAAGTTGGGGTTATATGCAGGATATACTTCAATGCGGGCTCCTAACCTCTTCATATACACCAGTACACCAAACTATACTACGCCCTATATATCATGCTTAGAGCTCCGAAAGTACCTAAAAAGGCTATAATACCAATAACGGAAATCGTATTATGCTCCCTACACCTTTTTTTCCTTCCTTACTACCTAATTCTTTTTTGTCCTGCATGTAACCCCGGAACCTCCTCTTACACTCTTTCAGTCCCCACTAACCTAAACCCCCTCTTTTTTTGTTCTACTTCATACCCCTGATTCTAAGGTTTCGAATGATATCTCTGGAGAGTTCTGATCAGCTCTGGTGATTGCTGGAGGTTGGAGTATAGGGATGGCCTATATGCAGGCCCCGACTCAAAAAAGACAAGATTAGCACCAATACTGAAGTCTTTATTAAGCCAGATAACTTCAAAACAACTTGGACTTGATTTTAGGCCAGAATAATCATTTTTTTGATCACTTGGTGTACGGGTCTTTCTCCAAGTGCAGTGAAGACTGCATACCACACCAGACAATAAAGCAGACAAAAAATTAGATAAAAAACCCAGATATTTCAAGTCCAAATAGATATTATCTGGTTATCATAAAGCTCTAAGTGGCTTTTATGGCTTTGGAGGGAGTCGGTTGGTGAAATTTTGGGGAGGTCGTGCGCGGACCAAACTTCTGGGTCTATGTGCGAAAAAATCACCTCTTCTCTTCCACACTATGCTCCGGTCCATTCTCCACCGCCCTTCGGCGCATGGGCCGTTCCATTTGCCCCAATCCCATATCATCATCCCCTCCAAGGTCTTCTCCCGCTCCTTCGCTTTTTCCCTGCGTTTCTCCGCCCCCGGAAGCTTGTTTGGCGAGGTCACACAGGCCAACCCTTCCGACTCCAAGGATTTCACTGAAGTCGCCTCCAACGAAGATAATTCCTCTGAAAAGGATCACTTATCCCTTTTACCCAAAAACGATACCAAGTTGCAGGAGTATTATATCAAAGAGGCAAAACGGGAGCAGCAGTCACGTGACAAGTATATTAGTCAGATTAAACGCCAGCTTTTCGACGCCAACGTGGCCCAAAACGGCTTCTTTAAAAACAATCAGGTGGTGAGTGACCCTGAATCGGGCAAGAAGTATATGTTGCAATTAACCGCAGAAGAAATCGATATTCTTGAACCAACGATATACTTGCATCTGTACCGGATCAAGTCATCAATGAAGAAGGCCACGCTTGTCAACCGGTTTGTGCGGGGCATGACGGTCAAAAATGCCATCAACCAATTGCACTTTAACCCCAAGAAAATGGCCACGGAATTGGAGAAGTTCCTTAAAACCGGCTTGGAACAATGCAGGAAGAGCGGCCTTGATGAAGATTCAGCTTATATCCAAGCACTCTGGACCGGATCCGACGGGGAGTGGGTTAAGAGACCGGATATTAAAGGCCGTGGGCAGACTGGAATCATTGAGCATCCGTACATCCACCTTAAGGCCATTTTGAAGTCCAGCGTCACCAAAAACCGCTTGGCCTGGGAGCAGGCGCAGAAGCGCATGCTTGCTAAGCCTAGGGTTTATATGAACACCGACCCCTTGAACTTTCCTGTCCGGGGATTGTATAAGTGGTAGTGTATATAAGTGTAAATAGAAGATCAACAATCCAAGATCAGCCAAAAGAAAGTTCACACAATATACCAGTACCAAGTTGAATATAAAAAGGTCAGCCTTAACCATGGTATGGGTCCAGGAGAAGCTTAAATGAAAGGTGGTTGGGGAACGATGGAGAACCCAAGACTGCTGTGTGCAGGAGCCTTGGGCTTTCCCTTCATTGTTTCTGCATGGTACGCGAAGGCTCATGTGTTTTTGAAGTGAGGTTAGAATGAAGGAGACGGCGAGACCAGTACACCGGAGGGGACTGCATATAACGCCACTAACATGGAAAGAATTATAACGTATGCGGACTGCATTCAACACCCCTAACAAGTACACATCCAAGCATGCAATATTCCATCATCGCACTAATTCGCATTGCCGTGGGTCTCCGTTCATTAGTTAACGTTCCATAGTGCGGTTGCGAAAAGGCATGCATAGTGCGTATGGTATGCGTCATGTGCGTAATCAGTTGCACTGCTGCAGCAGCACCAGAAATGAAAGCCATACCAAAGCCGGGGGGGCTTCAGTATTTAAACCCCATTCGGCAGTGCACAAACATGAAACATGAAACATGAAACACAAACACAAACGCAAACACAAACACAAACGCAAAACACAAACACAAAAGGCGGGGGCGAACTGCAGTATAAATAGAGCCCGTATCCCCCCATGCTTTGGAGCTCTTCATTCCATGTTTCAGCCGAGTGCGCTTGCCACATGTCCTGTAGCTGCCCCCCTACCGCACAGGGATCTGCTCTGCCGGGATTCTACCCTATACCGTTTATTCCACCATACACCTTAGTTCCCTCAGCTCCCGCCTATACATTCTTACTCGCAAGCGGGTACCCGCGAACCTTATATACTTCGCGACTCCTCCCCCCCTTTCCTGGCTCAAGCCCTTAACCCCGACCTACGCCCCTCTCCTGAAACAGGCTCCAGCCCCTGACTCTTTGAACCTGGTACCTTATTAGACCCTAAGTTTTCATCCCACTTGAATCATTCACTAGTTTTCAGTGCAGTCCATCGTTCCGCCATCAAGACTTTGTCTATTCCACAGATTTCCACACTTGATACCCATCGATATCCTATTAATATCCATCGATATCCTATTAATATCCATCGATATCCTACTTATATCCATCGATATCCACATTTGTATCCCACGTGATACCCTTCGACTTTATACCCATCTTTAACTATATTCTTCAGCAATGGGTTTGGCGTTGACCGACTTTTTCGATGACGAGGCCTATGACAGCAAAGATACCCAGATAGTGGTATGCAATGGGTGCCTGGCGCACTTGTGCCTCCTGAGCTTGATCCTTTCGGACCAGTTCCGGGGACTGTCAGGAAAAGCATATTTGGTAGACCGCCTCATTAATATCCACACTGACCCAATGGACACGGAAACGTCCATGGAGACGGGGATTTACCTCATCAATAAGATCCTGTGCCAGCAGTGCCGCACCAAGTTGGGCTGGCACTACAAGAAGTCCTTCAAGTACCTGGAGTACTACAAGGAGGGCAAATATGTGATTGAATTAAAGTACATCCGGTTGGTGGCTAACCATTGTTCTACCGCCCAGCTCACGGAACAGGCCAAGATCCTGCGCAGACGCCGCTCTTCTGCGGGTAACGCCATAGTTGTCAAGGAACGGGAAAGTTTAATGGAGTCTTTCCGCAACTACAATGCCAAGATGAACGAGCAGGGCGTCTCTATGGGTGTGGCCAAAGGCAAGAGGAAGTCTGGGTTGAAACAGGGCGTGGCTCATGCCTTAAGCTCCGGTCACATCCAAACACTAGAGCTGGTGGCCAACGAGTACGATGAAACCGAAGATGTGTTTTAAACGTCTCATTTACTCTCATCTTTACAGTTCAGTTCTTCACTCTGCCTACAGTTGTTCATTGTCTACAGTTGTTCATTGTCTACAGTTCACTCGCTAACGAGTCTCGGTGTTTGCACTTGTGTTTGCACTTGCTAGATGTTTCTTCTCGGGCAAAGGCCCCCTTGGTTGATTTCTTTAGTTGGTTGGTTTAAATATGGTAGCTGCGGTCATGTGACGCAGCTATATGCAAAAAAAACGCTCTATAAGCCAATACACAGCGTTCCATAGCCTGTGGCAGATTAGTTGGCCACGAGCATGTCACTTTCTCTCAAACTCTGTCTCTGCCCTTGCCTCTGCCCGAAACCTTCTGCCTCTTGGGCAGCGTACGCTTGGACTCGCTGCTCTTTCTCTTCTTGTTATGCAACTTCATATACACCAAGCAGTATGCAGATGGATCCGATAACGCACTCCTCTCGTCAATCACGTTGACATACTCATCGTCATACGTACTCCACGTATTATCAGGCTGGTAGCAGTGGGCGATGTAATGACCCGACAGAATGGACCGGCCTTCATGTACGATCACCCCCATCAACTGGTACTTATCCAGAGAACTGACCTGCAGATGAGTGGCCGTGGTGTACGGGCCTAGGTCCAAGTACTTGCTGTAATGGATTGGCTGTTTGACCTTCAGCGATGAGTTCCCGTTGAATTTGAATCTTTTCATGTGTACCATTAAAGTTTCAGGCGACCGATCGATCAACGACTTTTTGGTGGCTTCGGTGTTCTTTTTGCACTTTTCACACCAGTACCCCAGCTCTTTATCTTTTTTATCTGTTTTGATCAACTCGGTAGCAAAGAAATCCGAAAGAGCTCTTTCAATGGAGTAAGAATCCGCTGTAGATGGAGATAATGACGATGGAGTGGTGGAAGTGGTGGAAGTGGTGGAGTCACGTGGCTGCGAGTCACGAGACTCTTGGTCACATGACTCGGGATCATGTGACTCCACCAGTAAACCAACGTGTGACCGGCGACGTCTAGTGAAGCCAAGCGATAGATCATAAAACTCCTGCTTGGTCACACTGCTGGTTTTGCAATTTTGGCAAACAACTTCCTGACGAAGAAGACCTCCGAAAATGTCATAGATGAAGGACAGATTCAACTTTGCCCCTTTGGGGGTACTATCTTCCTGCATCCGACCCATCAAGCTCATGAAGTATTCATGGGAGTCTTCCTGCTGCCACTCACTCATCATGCAATTGATATCATCTAGCCGCAGTACCAACTTCTTTGGGTTGATGTATTTCTTGGAAGAACTGCCCCACATCTTGGTGGCAAGCTCGGCAAAGGTATGGGTCACCGACCGTGCAGGTAACAGACGGTGCTGATTGGCCATGACTTGCTGGAGGTAGTTCTGCATGGCTGGAATGTGGACCAAGGTCTGGATGGCCGAGTTCATGTAGCATGTGACGCCAAAGTTCAAGAGGCCCACGGGCTTCTTCCCTTGGAACTCCACTGGCCACCGAAACATTTCAGGCAGAGTGGTCAGAGTCGGAGCAGACAGAGCAGACAGAGTCAGAGCAGACAGAGTCAGAGCAGACAGAGTCAGATCAGACAGAGCAGACAGAGTCAGATCAGACAGGGCAGACAGGGCAGACAGGGCAGACAGGGGTATGGTATAGAGCAGAGAGACGGAACTCAAGTCGATATGAGAGTCTCTTTGGGTTCCCTTGGCTTCGGGAGCAATGGATACTGGAGGTGTCTTGCGGGAATCATCCAAAAGGTCTTGTTTCAACCTCAACTTTTCCCCAGCCATGCCATTCACTCCAGCCTCTCCAGAGCCTTCCACCTCAGACTCTTCTCCTCCAATAGGCAATTCCATTTCTTCTCCTTCACCAACACCATTTTCATTTCCACTTTCTCCTCCACTGTGACTGTTTCCTTCACTTTCTCCTTCACTCTCCTCTTCACTCTCCTCTTCGCTCTCCTCTTCACTCTCCTCTTCACTCTCCTCTTCACTTTCACTTTCCACATCAGGATCACTCTCCACACTGTCAACTCCATGGTCACCCTGAACATCCTCATTGCTTTGAACAGTACCAACAGTACCAACAGTACCAACAGTACTTTGAACAGACACCTCTTCGCCCAAGTCCTCGCCCAAGTCCTCCAGCGACCTGAACCCATGGAACGATGAGTCTGTCTGAAACTCCGACGCCAGTTCATACTCTTCCAGCCCAGAGTCCGAGTCCCTTTCCTCTCCTTCCTCCTCTCCTTCCTCTTCATCCTCCTCTTCTCCTAGTTCTTCGTCCTCCTCCTCCTCTTCTCCTAGTTCTTCTCCTTCGTCTTGACGACGTTTGGATCTGAAACTTTTGGGATTCTCCTCACTTTCTCCTTCACTCTCTCCGTCACTTTCTTCTTCACTCTCTTTTTGACCCTCACTTTTATCACAGAGACGTTCGCTGAGTTTTGATTTCGTCCGCAAGCTTCGCTTGGCGTCCTTTTTCGCAACCCTCGATTTTGCCTCCAAATCATCAAAATCACCCCTCAATTCATTCTCCAAATACACCGCAAATCCCTCATCTTTTTTACCACCAATTTTGTGATCTTCCTCATTTTCATCAAATTCACCAAATTCATCAAATTCACCACCAAAAAACTTCTTCTCTTCTCTCCTTCCCTTTTTCCCCTTTTTGGTCGTTTCTTCCTTAAACTTCTTGCCCGTATAAGCGGCAATGGCCTGGGCCATGGACTTGGGCCGTGGCGGGTCAGGCTTGGTAAGCTTTTTGACGATCATGGGCGGTTGTTTCGGCGCCGACGAGAGCACAATGTACCCGTTGGATTTGACACTCTGCACGTCGTGTTCAGGGTGTTTGCCGCTGATAAACGTGAGGGGACTGTTGAGAATACGGTCCACGAGAGGGTTGGACATGCCGGCGTGAAGTAGGCACTTTCTGAGCAACAAGTGAAGGTGAGCAGAGAAGCGATGCGCGGTCACGTGCTGCACGTGCCGGTTGACCAGACCAAGCAAAAAATCACGAGAAGGAAAGGATAGGGATTTCAAAGACAATGGTGGAATATGGTGGGGATATTGGATGATAAGGAAATGGAGGGGGGAGGAATTTCTTGGCGTATGCTTCTTGTTGATGGAGTAGTTTATTGGTGGATGTGTATGGGGATGCAACACCTGCATACGCTGCCTGGTGATGCCGTATGCCGCCTGGTGATGCTACACGATGCCATCCAATAAAAAAAAAAAAAAAAACCATCACCTAGCATTCAGAAGCCAATATGTTTGGTATCTTGTAATGTAGACATTCTAGGAGACACCTTGGAATTATATATGACGGAAGACTGTGGAGTATTGGACCATGGTAATGAGATGAGATGAGTTGAGTTGAGTTGAGTTGAGTTGAACGTGAACGTGAACGTGAACGTGAACGTGAACGTGAAGTTGAAGGTGAAGGTGAAGGTGAAGTTGAAGGTGAAGGTGAAGTTGAAGTTGAAGTTGAAGGTGAAGTTGAAGTTGAAGTTGAGTTGAGTTGAAGTTGAAGGTGAAGTTGAAGGTGAAGAATCGTCCTTGGTTGGAGAGAAATGGATGGGTAATCTAGTCAAGGATCCTATGATACAATGAGAGCACCTATAGTTACTATCACTCTATAGTAACTATCATAATGCTAATCATAAAGTACCATGAACCATCAGTAAATCTCCTTCCATACCTTGTATATCCTTCTATAGTATCCTTATTCATTCAGTTCTTGAGTTGACGAGTCGGTCATTCGTCTAGTTCCTGATGAGTTTGGTGCATTCAATCCATCCTTCATTCAATATTCATTCAGTCAATCCATTGGTTCAGATCCTTCGTTGATTAATCAGTTACCATAACTCCATGTGTCAGCTTTCGAGGTCATTATATGATCTTTCGATGTTTGGTTGGATCAATCATTGGTCATTGGAGACTCATTCAATTCATTCAATTCATTCAATTCATTCAATTCATTCAATTCATTCAATTCATTCAATTCATTCAATTCATTCA
>NLAC01001558.1:0-35932 GCA_002374635.1 Metschnikowia sp. 04-218.3
CTTAGTATCAATTCTTGGAAAATGGAAAATGGACAATCATTTCCTAATACCAATTCTTGGAAAATGGAAAATGGACAATCATTTCCTAATACCAATTCTTGGAAAATGGAAAATGGACAATTATTTCCTAATACCAATTCTTGGAAAATGGAAAATGGACAATCATTTCCTAATACCAATTCTTGGAAAATGGATATTGGAATAATTCATGTCGAGATTCAGGGGGAGGGGGCGCACCCTTATATATGTTTCGCAGGGCGCGGGTCCTGCATAGATGGCGGCTGCAAATAAACTGGGCGGGGTGAGAAAAGGAAATGTGTATAAAAGGCCGCCTCGCCCCCCAAATATTCTCGCTCTTTATTTTTTTGCCTTCTTCCCTTTTTAATAAGATTCATGTTAACTATTGATTAAGACCTTCTTTTTGATCATTTTTGCAACGATGAGTTCCACAAGATAAACTGAACTTTGGGTGGCGATGGATCATACAATCAATGCTTTTTATTAGGCAAAACTGGGGAGTAAAGATTACAAGAAAATAGCCCATGAAAAGAGCCCAAGAGAACAGTCCATGAAAAGAGCCCATGAAAAGAGCTCAAGAAAAGTGTCCATGAAAAGAGCCTATGAAAACAGTCCATGAAAACAGTCCATGAAAATAGCCTATGAAAACATCCCATGAAAAGAGCCCATGAAAACATCCCATGAAAAGAGCCCAAGAGAACATCCCAAAATCGGTACTGGACCAAAAGAATCATATATTGATCAAAGAATCATCATCAGTTTGAACACCTTATACCATCTTCCAAAGCCCATGAATCAGGGTCATATCCTGCAGACCTCATCAATGTTAATCAATAAGAATGAAGCAATGTTCTTCAAGAAAGAAAAAAACGTTTTACCGGCCGGAACAGAATTCTATCCAATACATATACTTTCATGGCAAGAAGCCGATATCCAATATTGAATAAGGGCCTGTTTGAGCTCTGAGCAGTGAAGGTTTGTGGACTCTGAGTCATCGGGCACATATTAGGAGGTTTCAGAGCAAATCATCTTCTATTTATTCAGGATCAATTGAGGGTGCTGGGGATAGGAATTCTTAATGAGGATTCGTGGATATAAGGGACCTGAGCAACCCAGTGCATCCGATCGAAAATTCTGTTGGCATCTTTCAATCATCCTATTGAAAAGCTAGCTGTTTGAGACTCTAATGATTTACCTGGAATTCTCATCAATGGTCATACAACTGGCAGAAACGGGAAGAAACAATACTAGGAAGATTCTGTTTAAGTGGAAGTTATTTATTATGGTGGGAGTATATTGAGCCAGGTCTTGAACTTTGAGTTATTGAACCCTAAAAGAGTTGAACTCCAACCTATTGAACTCCTTCTTGATTGAACTACAAGTCTATTGAACCTCATCAGCGCATACATCCGTGATGAAATTCTACAGTTTTCCTTTCCTCAACAAAAGGCTCCAGCGAATCAAAATTATGGAATCTAAATTATGGAACCTAAATTATGGAACCTAATATGGCATAAAAAGACAATGTCACGAGGAGCTTGTGGAAAAGTTATAAGTTCATCTGTATCTCTGGCCAGATCTCACTCCTGTTGGTCTACTTAAGGAGAAGGCAATACGTCGCAACAGGTGACGGACTGTGAACAAAGTTCTACTGGGCCACTTCGTTCCTTAAAGGATATTCATGTGGCCAATTGCACCTGGTTTCATTACTGGAGTCGTCCAACGAAAAGCATCCGACTCTAAATTATTTCAGACAGAACTGGTGGTATCAGCAAATGGACCAAAATTAAGCTGCGCTCCTGTCGATTCTCTTAATCAAATGACTTGATCCCAAGGATACACAGACCTGAGTGTGGATCCATTTTGTTCATTCATGATTATTCATGCTCATTCATGCTCATTACTGAATAGAGGTACAACGAGACATTGACTTCCGGTTAGTGTTTTATATGAAAGCCTCGGACAGGGGACGAGACCCCGGGGCGATTTCGCCCAAAATTCCTTCTAGACACTCGGACAAGCCGTCAAGACTAAGGTTATAGTCCCGCAAATACTCCAGGGGCTTCATCTGCAGGACGTATAGGAGGCCATGGATAGTATCCAAAAACTCGGTGGTCAAGCTGATATACTTGCCGATTTTGGGCACCATTGTGGGGAGGTGCTCGAAGTCGGAGATGAGCAATGAGAGCATGACGTTCTTGATCAAGCGCCGCATCTCCTCTTCGTTCATCTCATCCACCGCGTCCAAGTGCAACTTGTGGTAGTACGGTTTGAACTGGTCCGGCAAGTCGGCGTATTCTGAAGCTTTAACGGGTTCCTGTGTCTTGGAGATATTTCTGCTCTGGTTCTTTTCCTGTTGGTGGAGCTGGCTTCTGACAAACTGGAGTTCATTATGGAGTTCTTCATTGTGGCGCTGGTAATGGCGGACTTTTTCTTCTAGAGCCTCCACATAGTCTGCAGAAGAGGGTCTGGGGTGGTCGTTTTTAGGGGGGATATCAATATGGTCGGTGGTCAAGTCTTCAAGACTGAGACGGGGAGGAGGAGAGGGCGAGAGGGCGGAAAGGGCAGTTTTGGAGTCCAGCTCAAAACCATCCAGTCCGGTTTTCAATCCATTGTCTTGATATGGTTGGTTCTTATAAGGTTGATGAAAAGATTGGTTCTTATACGACTCGGGGTTGGATGCAGTGTCGGGGATGAAAAAGTCAAAAGCTTTACTTTTTTCAGACTTTTGGTCATATTCTCGACTGGATTGGGGTGAAGAGAGCGGAGAAAGAAGCTCTGTTTTGCTTTGGTCAAAGGTATCATCGGCCATGTCGGAGTCGGAGTCCGAAGCCCGATGGAATTCCTGGAAACACTCGCCCAAAGCATCTTCAAAATGGGAAACCAACTTGTGGACCAAGTCTCGTGGGTCTGGCCTGGCTCGGGTATTTTTTCTCCGGTTGCGTTGCTCCAAATCTCGGCTCACATGTTTTCGTTGGCTCTGGATATGATGATCTTTCATGTGACCATCTCCATTTCCGTCTCCATCTCCATTTCCATCTCCATTTCCATTTCCATTTCCATTTCCAGTGTCTCTGGTCTTCCTTAAGTGACTGTCTTTGAAGTGACTGTCTTTGAAATGGATACTGTTTCTCAAAAGAATGGATTCTCTCGGTTGACCGTCTCTTGTCTGGCTCAGGTTTCTGAGAATATGGCTCTGACTTCTTGGGCTTTGACTGTGATTTCTTGTGTTCTGTCTCTGTATCTGCTTTGGGCCTTTTGTGGATCCTGGAATTGATTCTTTGGGACTGTCTGTGGAACTAAGAGCCCTGGGCTCGATATTGAGGGGAGTGGAATGTGATGAAAAGGACGTTTCAGGGTATATGAGCTCATGGGCCCCATGATATGGGCTTTGGAGGGTCTGGGGACTATGGGCAGCGAAAAGCCGGTCCATGTTACGAGCCCTGTTGAGGAGCACCAGAGAAACGGTATTGTTTGGGGTTTGGGTGAGGTTTTCCAACGAGTCAAAGTGAGAGCTGTGGTCTGAGGAAAGGTGGAGGTATGACTCCGAGAGTTCCGTTCCATCTGGCGATGAGTTCATGGGAAGAGAGTGGTGCTTGTGTTTGTTATCTTTGAGGCGCGTTTTGAGGCTTCGTCTCTGGACGTGCGTCGTAAGATGCGCGACTCATCTTACTCATACAATCTTTTATATCTAATAGTATCTTTTATATCTCATACAACCCTTTATATCTAATAGCATTTTCATCAAATCTATTAATTAATATTACTCATTACGAACTACCTGCATACATTATCATCTAAGATCACCTCTACTTTTATGGTACACGCACGACCCGTCCTACTCTCTAATACAACCACAAAAACCGTCTATATTGAAATAATCGATTCTTGTCTATAATAGGAATAATATCTAGGCTATTGCTGAGCTTTTAATTTGACTAAGCTTAAGATATCAGGACTTTGCCTATATGCAGGATATTCCATTTTAGGAGTTTATTTCTCTTTTCAATGCCACAATTAACAAAATCATTGATATAGAATGATTCTTGTGAATTTTTGATGGTATAACTGTTGACTTTTATTTGTGGAATGTCCAATTGTCCAATTGTCTAATTGTCTAATTGTCTAATTGTCTAATTGTCTAATTGTCCAATTGTACCTGTCTCCTCTACCTATCTTCTACCCAATCTGTCCCATGCCATCTCCATGTCTACTTTCTGTCCATTTGTTTATCTGTATAATCTCTGTTCCTGTCCAATCTGTCCAATTTCTGTCAAATTTCTGTCAAATTTCTGTCCAATTTCTGTCCAATTTCTGTCCAATTTCTGTCCAAAATCTGTCCAAAATCTATCAAATTTCTCCAAAATCTCCCTTCTCTACACCTACCCAAGCCTAATCTCCTCTCATCTATTCAGCCCTCCTATTTATACTCCCATCAAAAATATATCCACGACTCCTTTCCCTCTCTCGTCTAAGGCTCAATTATACTATACCCTCCAGCCTCGACTTTCTCCGAAAATGTCTCCTCCACCTGCGTACACATATCAGACAAATTGTCTAATCCCTGATGCAAAGCCTCCATGGCAGTGATATTGCCGTAGGTCTGAATCCGGATGTTCAACTTGTTTTCCGAGGGGTGAGGAATAGAATAGCCGCAGAATTCGACTTCCGGGTTCTTCATCACCATGTACCGCAACGCATTTCCGAGGGTATGGTCTTCGTCCACAACTTGAAACGAAGCAGCCGTGCCATCTTCTGACAGGCCGGGTAACAATTTGATCTTATCGGTATCATAGTCTTGTTCTTGATCTTCCGCCTCTGGCTCCATGGGAATGTCGGTTGTGTCAGACATGGCTAGTCTATTCCGGCTGGAGTTCCGGGGTTTTGGTGGGTGATATTTTTTTGCGCATCTCGCGCCTGCATATAGGGATCCCTCGGTCACTACCCTCGGTCAATACCCTCGGTCACTACCCCCGGTCAATACCCCCGGTCAATACCCTCGGTTCGGATGAGCACACCCGTACACCACACACTTCAAACCAGTATTTCTATTCATCCACTATCCAAATTAAAGGCCCAAATGGATCATTAAAGAGCTGGAATTCCGGACAATAAAACCGTTTTTGAGCGGAATTAATTAAGGCAATAACCACATCGCTACACCAACTAAACACATTATATTATACTATATACTGCATATTGTTCCATTAACTTGATCATGACTTACCAGAATACGTGATGAAACCGATATAGACGTTTAGAAACTGATTTTAGATTAATTGGTCAATAATATGATGTATGTGCTTATATGCAGTCCGCTTCTAATGGTGATCATTTTCAAATGAATAGTTCAATAGATCTTTTTGGTAGTAGATTCTAGAAGAATATAAAGCTCCAAAAGGCTTTAAAGCATACGAAAAAGGCTTTAAACCATACGAACAAAATGTATATACTACGGAATGACCTCACTAACAGTGATTATACAGTATAGAAGTCGTATTAAACACCAAAAAAAAGGCACAATTCACTGATATTCAGGAAATTCATATTCACATCCATGGCATACGTTTTTTTTGTGCTTTTTTTACGTTGTTTTCTCGTCGTTTGGTGCTCATTTATGTATGTTTCATGATGGTTTCATGATGGTTTCATGATGGATTTCAGTCTGCAGGAATGCGTTGTGCAGTACCAACAGCGCATCACGTTACATGCAGGGCTCATCGCATTTTTTCCCTCCACCTTCAACTATAAATACCGCGCCTTCCCCCCTTCTTCTCGAACTACTTATTCTTTTCCTCATGTCTGACTACAACGGAGGTTACTCCAACTACAACAGTGGTTACAACAACTATAGCAATAACGCTGGCGGTTACAACAATGGCGGTGGAAGTTACGGTGGTGGAAGTTACGGTGGCGGTAGAGGCGGTAGAGGAGGCCGCTTCAATGGTGGCGGCAGACCCCCCATGCAGAGAGTAGAGTTGACCACGCCCGAATGGGACTTGGACTCGCTCCCCAAGTTCGAAAAGAACTTCTATACTGAGCACCCAGACGTGGCCGCTCGTGAGGAGTTGGATGTACAGCAGTTCAGAAAGGAAAACGAAATGACCATCAAGGGTTCGGACATCCCAAAGCCAATCACCAGTTTCGACGAAGCCGGGTTCCCCGATTACGTCTTGTCTGAGGTTAAGCAACAGGGTTTCCCTAAACCAACTGCCATTCAGTGTCAAGGTTGGCCTATGGCTTTGTCTGGAAGAGACATGGTGGGTATTGCCGCCACTGGTTCCGGTAAGACTCTTTCTTACTGTTTGCCTGCTATCGTGCACATCAATGCTCAGCCTTTGTTGAAGCAAGGTGATGGTCCTATTGTGCTTGTGTTGGCACCTACCAGAGAGTTGGCAGTGCAGATTCAACAAGAGTGCTCCAAGTTCGGAGCTTCTTCGAGAATCAGAAACACTTGTATCTACGGAGGTGCCCCTAAGGGTCAGCAAATCAGAGACTTGGCCCGTGGTGTGGAGATTTGTATCGCTACTCCCGGCAGATTGATTGATATGTTGGAAACTGGCAAGACTAACCTCAGAAGAGTCACCTACTTGGTGTTGGACGAGGCCGACAGAATGTTGGATATGGGATTCGAGCCTCAAATCAGAAAGATTGTTGACCAGATTAGACCCGACCGTCAAACCTTGATGTGGTCTGCCACCTGGCCCAAGGAGGTCATGAACTTGACCAGAGACTACTTGGAGGACCCCATCCAGGTGACTGTCGGCTCTTTGGAGTTGGCAGCTTCCCACACCATCACGCAGTTGGTGGAGGTTCTCAGTGAATTTGAGAAGAGAGACAGATTGGTCAAGCACTTGGAGACCGCTACCTCCGACAAGGAGGCCAAGTGTTTGATCTTTGCATCCACCAAGAGAATGTGTGACGAGATCACTTCCTACTTGAGAGAAGACGGATGGCCCGCCTTGGCTATCCACGGAGACAAAGACCAGCACGAGAGAGACTGGGTGTTGAGTGAATTCAGAAACGGCAAGTCGCCGATTATGGTGGCAACCGATGTTGCTGCCAGAGGTATTGGTATGTATCTTTGACCTCCCCCTACTACTAACAGATTTAGGAAACACACCGGATTTTTTTTTTTTTTTTATTTTTTGAAAGGGCAATTGAAGATGAAACAAAACATTGGTTCTGCAGGCAGAAACCAAGGAGACTAGATTAGTGGTATGACAATCATATCACGGATTTCGAAAGCAAGGCCTGAAAATGGCATCAGAATATCATGCACACATTCATGTGCAGATCAAGGCAATCAATCGAGCGCAGAGGGACATTTTGGGTAAACCAATTCCATCCCAGAAAGGCATGACCTTTATTCGCTTGATTCAGCACCAACCGTGGGTGATTCCACGGCCGTGAGGTTGCCAGTCTACCGCTTTCCGTAATCAATAAATAATCGAACTCCTAATCTTTAATTGTAGAATGATGGGAGTAATTCAATCTGAACCTGAACCTGAACCTAAGAGTCTGAAACTATGAAGCTGAATCAAATCTAACTTGTTGACTGAATCTGATATCAACCTATACTAACATGCAGACGTCAAAGGGATCACTTATGTCATCAACTATGACATGCCCGGCAACATCGAGGATTACGTGCACCGTATTGGAAGAACAGGAAGAGCAGGTACCACTGGAACTGCCGTGTCGTTCTTCACCGACAAGAACTCCAAGTTGGGAGGTGACTTGTGCAAGATCATGAGAGAGGCCAAGCAGGAAATTCCCTCCGAATTGCAGAGATTCGACCGCAAGTCCTTTGGCTCGCATATTCGTTATGGAGGAGGCCGTGGTAGAGGCCGTGGCAGAGGTGGATATGGCGGCCGTGGAGGGTTCCGGTCATCTGGTTCCAACAACCTGCCAATGGGAAACCGTCGCTTCTAACCAGTGTATTATAGAGCACCTAATAGCAAACTTTCTGAATTCTTTATTCCATTTTCTCACCATTCATTCTATTCTTTATGAATAGAAGGTATCGGATATAACGTATTGTGATAGCAAACCTGGCAGTATGATATCAAACAGATATATCGTATTATAATAGCAAACCTGGCAGTATGATATCAGATAGATATAACGTATTGTGATAGCAAACCTGGCATAATGATATCAGATAGATATATCGTATTATAATAGCAAACCTGGCAGTATGATATCAGATAGATATATCGTATTGTGATAGCAAACCTGGCATAATGATATCAGATAGATATAACGTATTATGATAGCAAACCTGGCAGTATGATATCAAACAGATATATCGTATTGTGATAGCAAACCTGGCACTATGATATCAAACAGATATATCGTATTATGATAGCAAACCTGGCATAATGATATCAGATAGATATATCGTATTATGATAGCAAACCTGGCACTATGGTTAAAGTGTTGAGTTTGAACCCCATCCTCCCCCAAAGTAATCAGTAGTTCAAGTTTCCCATGGAGAACAATAAGTTAACCAAAAACCACACGTTAAGAGTCCAATATAGTAGCAGTAATAGTGGTAGATGGAACCAAAGAAATCTTAGTACACTTCTTAAAATCTAGTTTCAGGATTGGAAAACTAGCTTCATAACAATTCCCATTTGGATGTTTTGTATAAGTTAATCAATTATATCAGAAACTCCCTTAATTTCTAAAGTGATCACTTTCATTCAGGACCCAAGTCAATAGACGTTATAATTAAATAACTCACAATCCATCAAATCCAGTTTTTTGATAAGAATTGATTGTTTAGAAATTGATTCATATTTGTATAATGAGTGGTTTTTAAAGTGGTCACATTTAAGGATTTCAAATTTGGAATTTAATGGGTGTAAATTTAAGGGGTGCGGGTGGCCTTTTTATAGGCAAAATCAGTGAGGGATTTTCGGTGGTTGCAAATCGCGCCCCGCACCTGCCGCGCCTTTCAAAACATATAAATACTCCTGTTCCCCCCAACTTTTCTTCCCTTCCAAGTCCCTTTTGAGTCAATTTAATCCCTTTAAATCCATGTCAAATCCATTTCAAATCCATTTCAAATCCATTTCAAATCCATTTTAAGCCATTTCATACCATTTTGAGTCATTTTAATCCCTTTTAATCCCTTTTAAGCCCTTTCAAATCCCTTTTGAGTCATTTAAATCCATTTCAAATCCCTTTTAAGCCCGTTTAAGTCATTTCAAATCCATTTTAAGTCATTTAAATCCCTTTTGAGTCATTTTGAGTCATTTTAATCCATTTAAGTCATTTAAATCCCCTTTGAGTCATTTTAAATCCATTCCAAATCCATTGAAATTCATGTCAAATCCCTTTTAAGCCATGTCAATCCATTTTAAGCCCTTTTGTGTCATTTAAATCCATTTTAACTCCATTTCAATCCCTTTTAACTCCATTTCAATTCATTTCATACCATTTTAAGCCCGTTTAAGCCATGTCAATCCATTTTGAGTCATTTAAATCCATTTCAAATCCATTTTGTGTCATTTTAAGCCATGTCAATCCCTTTTGTGTCATTTCAAATCCCTTTTGAGTCATTTCAAATCCATTTAAAGTCAATTCAATCCCTTTTAACTCCATTTTAAGCCCTTTCAAATCCATTTTAGGCCATTTCAATCCCTTTTAAGTCATTTTAACTCCATTTGAATCCATTTCAATCCCTTTCAATCCATTTCAAGTCATTTAAATCCCTTTTAACTCCATTTCAATCCCTTTTAACTCCATTTCAATCCCTTTTAAGTCATTTTAACTCCATTTGAATCCATTTCAATCCCTTTCAATCCATTTCAAGTCATTTAAATCCCTTTTAACTCCATTTCAATCCCTTTTAAGTCATTTTAACTCCATTTGAATCCATTTCAATCCCTTTCAATCCATTTCAAGTCATTTAAATCCCTTTTAAGCCCGTTTAAATCCATTTTAAGTCATTTCAATCCCTTTTAAGTGATTTCAAATCCATTTTAAGCCCGTTTAACTCCATTTCAATTCATGTCAAATCCCTTTTGAGTCATTTCAATCCCTTTTAACTCCATTTTGAGTCATTTCAATCCATTTAAACCCATTTTAAGCCATTTCAAATCCCTTTTATTCCCTTCCAAATCCATTTAAAGTCAATTCAATCCCTTTTAACTCCATTTAAGTCATTTCAAATCCATTTCAACTCATTTCAAATCCATTTCAATCCATTTTGTGTCATTTCAATCCCTTTCAATCCATTTAAATCCATTTCAATCCATTTCAATCCATTTCAAGCCCCTATTGGACCTTTTACAACCTTTACGGATTGAAATCAAATGAATATAAGGAGATTGGTTCTGATACGATTATCAGAGTGTTTCAGCTTATTTATAAACTGTTGGATGACCGTTTCAATTCCAATATGATCTTATTGACTCATAATAAATGAATGGTGACTATTGACAAATTCATGGTGTTAATGGTGTTTAATAGTGTTTAATGGTTATTGATAAGAATGTGGACCTGGGATTTTATTAGAGTGAAATTTCATTGATATTAACTCAAACAAATGATTCCAATGCCAACTTCCTGACTGAATATCAATGAATTTATGAATGGTATTGACTATGGAATTGAATCCTACAATTCAAAAACTCTTATTTGATTCGATGAATTTGAATACAATGACTTCAAGAATGAATCGACTATAAATTGGTTCTAGTAATTCAATACTAATGGCCTAAGACTGAATAGTATCGACTACCTTGGACACTGATTTGGAATGAAACACACCTTCTAGTGAAGTTTGAATTGAAATTGGCTCTAGAATTGGGCTATTCTATTGTGCTTTTTTCTTGAGAAATCATTCCTATAGGTTTGAAACCTTAGAGACAAGAGTTTATGGTGGAGTTCAAGCTGATTGGTCTACAGATGGCTAAATCATTATTTATTGAGAAGTGAAGACATGCAGATCAGCTGTTCATGGTAACGTTACATGACGAGCGGAAGGTTAAGGGATTGGGAATGCCACAGCTCCGGGGCAGGTTTGCAGACGAGTAAGGCGGACTCAACAGAAAGTGAGAAGCCTCAAAAGAGTTTGGTAGTAATGTGTTAGGAGCAGGTTGAGGCACGGAATCAAAAAAATCAATGCTGAATGGGGTTTCGGGAAGTTCCGTCTTGATTTGCACAGGCGCAAGGGAGTTGATGGGTTTCAGAGAGCTTCGGCGGCGTTTGGAGCGTTTAGGACGGAGCCGGGCATCATTCTTATGCTTGGTACACCGCCCCAAGTTGCAGTCTTTGAGAACATCTTTGGTGTTGAATACGGTTTCAAGTGCTCGAGGAGTCAAGCAGTTATTCTCCTTGAGCATGTGGAGTTTCTCGTTGACTTTATGGAAGAAGGTGTCATGGTTTTTGCCTACTCTGCACAGAGGCCGGCGGGAAATATTGATGGGGACTGAAGTCTCTGCTTTATTCTCTTTCAACTTGTCCATTTCCAAATCTTCTAACTTGTCTAATTTCAATTTACCCAAGACATTGGTATTGTTTTCGATGGAAGTGACGTCTATGAAGTTGGAATTGTTGATATTGTCAATGTTCTTGTTATTGTCTATTGAACTGTTCTTCTTGTCTTCAAAGACAGTATCCAATAGATTGAAGTCCTGGGTTTCAGGAGAGTTTTTGGGGACTTCAGGAAGGTCCTGGATAAGACCCGAGAGCCAGTCACATTGGGATTCAACCTCACATTGGGATTCAACCTCACATTGGGATTTAACCTCACATTGGGATTCAACCTCATATTGGGATTTAACCTCACATTGGGATTCAACCTCATATTGGGATTCAACCTCATATTGGGATTTAACCTCACATTGGGATTTAACCTCATATTGGGATTCAACCTCACATTGGGATTTAACCTCGAGGTATGGTTCGGCCAGCATGGTGGGGCTCACAAGCGCCATTTCCGGCTCGAAATCCGGCTCAAAGTCATCATAATGGTTAATGGGGCTCATGGGGTTGGAGTCAGCAATGAAGTCCTTGAGCCAGTCATCGCAAAGAGGGGCCCATTCAGTCATGTTTCGGAACTGGAGTCCAGAATGTTATGGAAGATATTGGAAGATATTGAAACAGATGAGTATATCTGTTTAACGACTCGACTATATGTGGATTAATATTTTATCCGAGTGTTTATCCGACTTTATCTTTTTAAGGATAGACTGATATTGGTTATACAATGTTGATAGTCTATTGGATAGACGGAGATGAAATATCTGGATAAAGCGGTGAAGAAGCGTGAAGAATGAAGCACAAATGAAACAGCCCTGCAGACACCTGGGATTATATTAATACGCCGAGTTTCGATTGCTTACACCGTGCGCCGGACGTACCTCAATGGCGCCATTGATATTTAAAGATCGGGTCAGGCGTGCGTGAGCCGCACGCCGCTTTGGGAAGACACCTAAAGAATGCATAAGGAAACAAAAGCCGGATATTGATTCCAAAGTCAGACCAATATTAACACCAACTTCTTTTCGGAGTATATTGTTTTTCCAACTCCTCGGAAACGTTTTTATTGGTTGTGATATTTTGGTGTTGTTGGTTCGGCCAAAAAGAATATCCGACTCCGGAAAAACCTGATGCAGCGTTTAGGCTGTGCATGCGCGTGAAGACGGCAAACATCGAATGACTACCGCGACTCGCACTACTTTCGGCCACCATCACGCCACTCTTCAAATCTCCCACCTGAGAATACTCCAATGATACTTCGGTTGCAAATTCTTCCATGACCATGGTTCCGGATTCTGCCGCTTCTTTATACAAGGTTTCCATGGTTTTTATTGCATACAAGTGCCTGAATTGTTTCCATCTTGTGGTGTATACTATTCAACAAAAGGCTAACTTGATGAAATGAGATACTCTTATGTTCTGCATTTTGAAACCAATGCAATATTCGGACTTGCCTAAGGGAGAAATGCATAAACTAAAGATGATTTGGTTTCTTTTGGGAGGACGTTTTTGCCTATTTGGGTTAAACTCGGGGTAATCTCGAGAATAATACATTAAACTGGGGTTTTGGTTTTTTTTTTGGTTCTTTTGGTGCTTGATTTTTGGTTCTTGATTTTGACTTTTCTTATGCAATTTCTTACCCAATAACAACAAATCAATGGCTTGTGAAAGTGTATCATCATATGCTTCAAGAGTTTATCCGGGTGCTGCACATAACCCAATCAGTTCCATTGATATTTGAACCTTGACCATTTAAAATGGAGAGTTTGAATAATATGAAAGTGGAGAAATTATGAAAGAAGAAAAGAATCAGCTTAGACTCTTTGGAAGGTTTATCAGTGGT
Organism: Metschnikowia sp. 04-218.3; assembly: GCA_002374635.1. NCBI lineage: Eukaryota > Fungi > Ascomycota > Pichiomycetes > Serinales > Metschnikowiaceae > Metschnikowia > Metschnikowia sp. 04-218.3. Next base: position 13,358 of record NLAC01001558.1, read on the forward strand.
GATAAATGTGAAGGCTCTATATGCAGGACCCGTGATTGAAATGTGTTTCTATGGAATGAAGTGCTTAAGGTGATTCTAATGCTTTAGGAAGAGGAATCATTTGAAATGGAAAAGGACACATTGTTAAAGAAATGGTGGAAACTGCTTGTCTTCTATTAGAAGCAATGGAATTGGAATAATGTGTCTGTATGCAGGATCTTTTTATTATATGCAGGATCATCTATATACGAACTATATATAACCATTTAATGTAGAAAATCACATTGGATATGATTTCAATAAAGATTTATTAATCTGGTTGTCAATTTGGTATGGTGGTGTCTTTTCTTTGGTGTACGGGTGTGTTTTCTATGGTGTACTGATGTGGTGTACGGGTGTGTTTTCTGTGGTGTACTGATGTCTTTTATTTTGATGTACGGATCTTTTACTAATGATGTACGGGTTTATCCTCTCCGCAACTAAACGTCAATTCCAACCATAACTAACTATAACGTGGAACCCCTTCAATCCAGGCCTTCTATTCGCCTAAAATATCTCTTTGATTATTGGGTCCTGCACATTGTCCCTCCCCCCCCACATTTACCCGTACTCCCCCAAACCCGGACCTCTCACGTGCTACCGCTGATCACTCAATCGCATCCTTTTCTGAATCGGATCCTCCCCCTTTTTCCTTTTTCCAAAAGGCTACTTTCAAAAATCCTCATTTGATTTCCACATTCATTTTGTCCTATCAATTCCTCCAAATTCTCCTTTTTCCAAATCATTGACTACTCATAATCACTGACTACTCATAATCATTGACCATTTCATTGATCATTTCACTGACCACTGACCACTCCACTGATCATTTCACTGATCATTAACCTGGACGGATTATTAATAGTGGATTTACTAAAAGTGGATTTATAATAGTGGATTTGTTAATAGTGGAATTTTCAATACTGGGATTTGTTAATAGTGGAATTTCTAATAGTGGAATTATAATAGTGGAATTATAATAGTGGAATTTATTGAAAAGAAATAGTGGATTTTACAATAGTGGATTTTACAATAGTGGATTTGTTAAGAAAATAGTGCATTTACTAATAGTGGATTTGTTAATAGTGGATTTGTTAAAAGTGGATTTGTTAAAAAAATAGTGGAATTTACAATAGTGGATTTGTTAAAAAATAGTGGATTTCTTAATAGTGGATTTGTTAAAAGTGGATTTTCAATAGTGGATTTGTTAATAGTGGATTTATTAATAGTGGGATTTACTAATAGTGGAATTTACTAATAGTGGAATTTACTAATAAGGGAATTTACTAATAGTGGATTTGTTAAAAAATAGTGGGTTTTACTAATAGTGGAATTTATAATACTGGGATTTACTAATAGTGGATTTTTCAATAGTGGATTTGTTAAAAAAAAATAGTGGATTTACTAATAAGGGAATTTACTAATAAGGGAATTTGTTAATAGTGGAATTTTCAATACTGGGATTTGTTAATAGTGGAATTTCTAATAGTGGATTTACTAACAGTGGAATTTATTGAAAAGAAATAGTGGATTTTACTAATAGTGGAATTTGTTAAAAGTGGATTTACTAATAGTGGATTTGTTAAAAGTGGATTTGTTAAAACAACAGTGGATTTGTTAAAAGTTGGATTTACTAATAGTGGGATTTGTTAAAAGTGGATTTGCTAATAGTGGAATTTGTTAAGAAAATAGTGCATTTGTTAATAGTGCATTTACTAATAGTGGATTTTGTTAAAACAACAGTGGATTTCTTAATAGTGGGATTTACTAATAGTGGAATTTTCTAATAAGGGAATTTACTAATAGTGGAATTTTCTAATAAGGGACTTTACTAATAGTGGAATTTTCTAATAAGGGATTTGTTAAAGGTGGAATTTACAATAGTGGATTTAGAATAGTGGAATACTTATTGAAACTATTAAAAATCAGTTTGGAGATTGGAAATACCTTCTATTGGATTCGTGACTTGGCTTTAGCTGTTACCACTGGAATTAATCCTGAATCCTTGATTTGATATCATTCCTATTCCTTTAAACTGCTATTCCTTTTAACTACTACTCCTTTTAACTGCTATTCCTTTTAACTACTATTCCCTGAATTGAGTGACTTGGACAAAACTTGGACTGATACCTGGATTATACCTAAAATTACGTATCCTTGGATTACGTATAGACATTGATACCAGAATCTGGAAGTCCTGCATTGTTACCTAGACTGATCAGAAATCTGATTGAATACCTGGACTTGATCTTAAGACCTGGTACTTCTACTGGGTTATATACCTGAATAACCGATAACAATTGGAACTTGCTTATTTTTCATCCAACTTCAAATTCATAAGACATGTCGGAATCGGAAAAGTCCGAGTTTCAGTTTAAACTCATCTCCGTGGCCTTCAAAGAGGCAGCCCTTGATCTGCCCACATTCAGAGCCACCGTCAACTACTTGGACCTGCAATTAAACCATACTCAGCGATGGTTCCTTGCATTGTTTGCATCGTTCGCCAAGGTCCCCAAGCAACTTGCCAATTTCACGTCGGTGCTCTCGCTTCTCGACTACTTGGTGCCATCATATCTCCAGGACGGAGTGTTGGACCTGGAATATGTGGTGGACCTTTTGCGCGACTCACGGGACCTGCTCAAGGCTATCTGGACTCAGGCCATCTCCACCTTCCACATCAATGTACCGCATATGGAGACCATCAAGCAGGAGCTCGTGGACCGCATGAGTGAGTATACATCGATTCGGGAAGCTTTTACCATGTGTCAGGAGAAATACGACCGTTTCTATGCCATCCATATGGGAACTTCCAAGGTCCGTGAAGCGGATAAGCTCCTTGAACACCTGGTGGCCTTGGCCAATATCCGGAAAGACTACATGAAGATGAGCCTTGATTTGGTGGTGGAGATGTTTGAATTGATGCATTTCATCAATGATAGACTCTTGGCTTTGAATTTCCATTTATGGAGAAGTCAAGCCGGACGCCAGAACATATCTAACTTTGCTCCAGTATCGGAAATCTGGAACACGGTACTCCGAACCAAGGCTTTCTATGAGATGGACAAAGAGAGCTTGAAAAACCTTCTGAAGGATCTTATGGCTGCCAAAAATAACGTGCAGGTGCATACCATTGAGCTGTTCCAGCCTTCCACCAACCCCAGCGACTACCGGTCCAATCTCCTCAACCGGAAGATACTTGAGGAGACGGACGAGATGCTGGTGGAGAAAATGGGATATTTGTGCATGAAAACCTGGGCTCCGAATACCCCCACCAAACCCGTTTGGGTCAAGAGATGGGCCTTCATTCAGGACGGCATCCTAGGGTTCCTAGTGCTTAGCCCAGATGCCACTTCGGTGCAGGAAACCGACAAGTTTGGTGTTTTGCTCTGCAACGTCAAGTACTGTCCCAATGAAGACCGGCTGTTTTGCTTTGAAGTCAAGACTAAGGATACAGCCATGGTTCTCCAAGCAGAGAGCCTAAAGGAGCTCAAGTCGTGGCTCAAGGTATTTCAGAATGCCAAAAACAGGGTGGTGGACGAATCCGACGAAATGCACAATCTCTTGACCATTGCCAGTGGCCGGTACCCACCGTTAGTGATGGAACTCCAATCGTCTCAGAATACCGTGACCGACCGAAACATCACCTCCACCAAGCTTTACAACTCTCAGGGCCAGCTCATCACCAGCAGCAAGTTGTCTGCGTATTTGGAGCGCAGCGAGGAGTTCTTCCAAAGGCATACCTACGATAAGATTGCCCGGATCTACCTTCCCTTCACTACGGAAACCACCAAGAGCTCCATCATGGCTTATAGCTTAATAGGCTCCACCATCGTGCCTACAGCCATGAATGCCAATATGACGGGATCAATAAACTGGGGGCTCTACCATATGTTCACTCCAGAGCATAAAACAGACAAAATTGAGCAGGAAAAGGAGAAGGGGAATATAGACGAAATGGAGGATTATACCAAGCAGATTGGTGGGGCAGGAATCCGATATCCTTCCAATTACCCCGACGAATGGATTGCCAAGGATTACCAATTAAGGGCACTTTTCGAGTATACAGTGGAGCCCTCGGAATGCTGTTTGGTCTCTTACAACTGCTTACTTTCCCCCAACAAAACCCAGCAGCTCCGGGCCACCCAGTTCTTCACCCAGCGCTTCTTCTACCTGTATGTCCACTCCATGGGATTTGTCTCCATGTGCAAGATCCCTATCGACTTATTCGTGACGGCGCAGTGTGCAAAGCACAAGCATTTCGATGATTTGCTCTTGACGCTTGTGAAGGGTAAGTTCAAGACCAAGTTATTTTTGGACGATGGAGTGTTAGTGGAAACAAAGCTCAATTTCTTGTTCAATTCCATCGCCAGTGGAAAAAGCGGCATTATTTACCTTATTGAGTCTTTGGTGGCTTTAGATAAGGCCCATGCCAAGGCCAGGAGTGTACTGGCGTCTCCACACACTCAGGCCCGGATTTCCAGTTCCAATGCACCGATTATCCAAGAAAACGGCATCCCATTGGACAAAAGCTTTGCAGTGAAGGAACCCGTGGAGGCTACTCCAAAGCAGCATCAGCTTTCAACCGGGCAGATGAACCAGGAAAAAGTGGAGATTTGTCCCATGACTGCAGAGCTCACGGTCAATCTTCCTCCAAAAGCACTTTTCCATGTTCTCTGTGGTTCCGAATCTACCATTTTGAATGAGGTCTTCCTCCTCACGCATTTGGAGTACGACGAAATTAATCTCTGGCGCAAGCCAACCGATGGCCAGTGTTTCATGATCAAGGAAAATATCTTGGAGTATTCGCTGAATTTCAGAACCAATGGCCGCTTCACTGTCAAGCAGGAGGTGGAGAAATACATTGAAGGAGAGATGTTCAGTCTCCGCATTTCGGGCCTGCCCTTCGCCATTAAGCGTGGTCCTCGGTTCTTCTTTACCCACCGCATTGTGGTCCGGAAAACCATGGGTAACCACTCCACCATTAAGTTCTTTTGTGATGTACTGACCTCGCAGTACCTGATGTGGACGCTTCTAGTGTACTACATGCGGTGTTCATTTACACGGCTGTTCATTTCTCTTTTCAGGTCAGAAGTGTCCAAAGCCGCAGCTGTGATTGGCCATAAAGGAGAGACTCCACGAGCAGCATATTTCTATGGGAAAATTGCTGTGGAGCCTGCCGGTTCAGAATCGGCACCAAAACGCCCACTTTTGGGGCCCACCATTGGCCGATGGAGGTTTCTCGAGTTCTACTTGACGTTTGTGGCCACTCAGGCCAAGAGCTCTATTTTTGCATTGGTGGCCCTTGTTTTCGGCGTGCTCCGGACGTTTCTCTACAAGATCTCCATGCACTCAGTACTTGTGGGACTCATAGTGCTTCTTTCGCTCTCCAATGTGTTCCTTGGAGGCTCCAACATTAAGCACTACTGGGAGGTACGACACTCGGGCCAATTGGCGGAAAAGTTGGTCAGTGTGGATTCCAGCAAGCTCCAGCGGGCCGTGTCACTTAAAGATGTTCAGGAGTTGGTTTACAGGGACCTAACGGTGGGAAAGAATTCCAGTACATCACAATGTTTTGGGATGTTCGAGAAAAACTCGTTCATCTTGAACTACAATAATGACCAGAGACCATTCCAAACCAGTCAGGCACGTGCCATGGATGACAAGTTACGACAAGCATTGGTGGATATTTCTATTCAACGCAACGAGCTCCTCCTCACTCTAAACATGCTTAATGGCTTTGAGGAGGAGTTGGCCCGAACTGAGTGGAGGAACTGGTTGGTCAATGAAAAGGCCACATGCGAGAGGTTAAAGAGTGAAGGGATTTTGGACGGTCATGATCTTGCAGCTTTGGACTCGATTGAAGATTACTGTACTAGCTGTGTGGAGGAGTACGCATCTTTGGGGTCACAGAAATGGGTCTAGAAAGGGTTTTTCTATTGATGAGTTGACCACCACTGTCCACCGATGGTCAGGAACCGACTATGATTTATTGATGCGATCGATTTGGATTGCATAATAATGGTGTGAAAGATTCCATTGTTGTCAATCAATATTTCTTCCATACCCTGACTTTCTAGTCTATCCGGTATTGAAGACCCAAGAGAAGAGAACTCCAGAGAAGAGAACTCCAGAGAAGAGAACAAGACTTCAAGAGAACAAGACCTCAAGACTTCAAGAGAACAAGACTTCGAGACTTCAAGAACTCAAGACATCAAGAACTCAAGACATCAAGAGAAGAAGAACTCAAGAGAACAAGACCTCAAGACATCAAGACTTCAAGAGAAGAGAACAAGACCTAAGAGACAAGGGTCATCGAGATATGAATTCTTAAGATCAGTTCAAATGTGCAAGTCATGAAATGAGTGATGGTGAGAAGATTCCAACACAAGGAAAGACCTCATGGTTCAATTAAGTTGACTTGAATCCTAATGTGGTCCTTCCCTATCATGTTCACTATTGGTCATCAACTTGGGTTGTTGACTTGGATTGTTGACTTGGATTGTTGACTTGGGTTGTTGACTTGGGTTGTTGACTTGGGTTGTTGAGTTGGGTTGTTGAGTTGATCATGTCATAATCATAAGTCATATTGGGTGATACTACCATATGTCGGAAGTTGGTTTGGTGAATTGGATTCATGTGGATTGGCCGCAGATTCTCTAAAACTCTAACAAGCATGGAGTTTAGATCTTTCTGGAGCCCAGGGTAACTTTGTCTTTCCAAAACCGTTCATATATCCTTGGGACTTTTTCAAATGGAATTCTTCCAAGTATACCACATTCTTATTCACCCAAACCATATCTGTATAAACAGATTGGAACAATAGGACCAATTGCCTTATATGACAAACCAGAAGGATATAGGAGTGATGAACTGAAGCATACTCAGGAGCAAATGCTTTAGGAAATTCATAACATGGTCCTGCTTGATAGATATGATGTTGTAAACAGAAGCATAAACCATATCACCACCAACATGAAAGCCCAAGAAATCATAGTAATACCCTTAAATGGAGTAAAACGTCTTATGAATGGATAAAGGAATCGTTCAATTCAAGACAGGTCATTATCATCTTAGTTCTTTGTATTGTGGATGGAAAGTAATACCAGGAGTTTCTTTTAAACCTCCCTAAACCTCCATAAACCTCCATAAACTTCCATAGACTTCCATAGACTTCCATAAACCTCCATAAACTTCCATAAACCTCCATAAACTTCTAGTAAACTCGAGGTTAGACTCGAGGAGAGCTCCCTATATGTATTTCCTTTTTGGACCAGAACGTAGTTTATCCTTTAAACCATCGTCATTCAAACTTGGAGTGTTTGACAAATGGTATTCTTGTGGATTCAAACATGAGACCCAAGTTCAAGTGGATTTTGTAGCCGGTATTGACCAGTCAAGATCCTCACAATCATCTCTAGTGGAATCAACTTCTTCTTCTTGACAATCAAAGACTGGCATTCCCCCTGGTCTTTGTACTTGGGTTCCGATAACTTGGCAGCCAAAAGCTTAGGGGTGTACGGCTTCAGAAGGCAGTACAAGCGGTTAGGCACCGCCAAAGACAAGAAGTCGAACCAGAACTGGGACAATTGACTAAGGACCTTTGGGGAACCCCTAAAATGAACCCCTAAAATGAACCCCTAAGATGAACTAAGATGAACCCCTTAGATGAACCCCTAAAATGAACTAAGATGAACACGTCATAGGCGGAACCCGTGGCCACGAAAAGAAGCATCTTGGCATCGATCTCTAGATATCTCTAACCTTTCCCTAGCCACAAGGGCAAGATGCCGTTGAGTTTAGTGTAAAAGACATGGTTTGGTGTAAAAGGCATGGTTTGGTGTAAAAGGCATGGTTTGGTGTAAAAGACGTAGTTGGTGTAAAAGACGTAGTTGGTATTAATTGCAAGTCGCAAAGTCAAAGTACTGCAATGTAATATTAATGCGGTGGACCTGGACATTAGGATATTCTCCAAAACCATATTTTTAAGTCTAGGAAACAAACTCAATAATTCTTGGAATCATAAATCTTGGAATCATAAATCATGGAATCATAAATCATGGAATCACTATTCAAAAGATCTCAAAGATGGTCTAAAGTGATTCCATATTGAGATGTAAACCCTAAAGATTTCGTTTTCCTTATGATTCTTTTAAAAGATTTCTTAATCTTTAATGATATCATTAAAGTAGAAATTTCATCAATCTCAGTAATTGATTGATTGAAAAACATATTCGAGGCTTCAGATTGATTGGATTCAAAAGTATCTACCGATTTCTTTGTAGATTTCTTTGTAGATTTCTTTGCAGAGTTTCTTCTAGAATTTCTAGAATTTCTAGAGTCTTCGGAATTTCTGCATGCCTTAAACTTTCTCACTATAGCTTCAGCATAAGTAGCAGGAGGAGTCATGGATATGGTTTTTGAAGTATTTGAACATGATTGAAGCATCCGGGATATAGATATATCCAATGGTTGATCATCAAGATTACCAGAAATAAGGAGTTGGAATGTAGGGAACCTTTCAAATATATCATCAACCAATGGTGTAGGTGCCCATAAATGTTGTAGTTTTCCCACATGATACATACGACCAGTATGAAGAAGTTTAATATTGTTGATGAATTGGATTTGGGGATGTACTTTTTTGGCAAACAAATAAATTATGACATGTAATATGGAAATATTGATTGTTGTTTCTGTACCAAAGCCATCCACAAAGCCATCCACAAAACCATCGACAAAACCATCCACAAGACCATCCACAAAACCATTGACAAAATCATTGAGTTCCTTTTTTGTCACTATAATATGATCCATCATATTGGGAAGAATTATTTTTAACCCTGTAGAATTTGATGATTGAATGGGATCTTGAACTTCTTGGGGATCTTGAAGATCTTGAAGATCTTGAAGATCTTGAACTTCTTGGGGATCTTGAAGATTTTGGGAAAGCCGGTCTAGCCCATAGTCCACATGCCCTAGATCCACCATTGTACCCCCTGAAGAACAGGGGGAAAGATTGACACTCTCCATAGACTCCATCAGGAATATAGAAGACATGGAGTATGAGATATGAGATGTAAAGAAAGGAAGATGTAAAGAAAGAAAGAGAGAAGGCGGTTATTAAGGAAAGAAAAAAGAGATTGGGGAAATGAAGTTTGGGGTGGGGCCATATATAGTGGCCCCCCACAATTGGTGCAGGATACTGTGGGGCAGGTTGGAGACGATTGTTTGGGTGCAGGCCGATGCGCGCGCGGTTTGTTTATGTGCAGGACGCACCAAAAAAAAAAGAAAAAAAACCCCCCCGAGAGGAAAAGAAGCCGAAAAAAGCCAAAGTCATTAAATATTGAATAGACCTAAAGGTTTTAAATGGTTTAAATGGTTTAAAATGGTTTAATTGGTTTAATTGGTTTAATTCTTTTCATGGTAAATGGCGACTCGGACGACTCGAAACAAGTGCGAAGGTGTACTAAAATTTAGACAAGGAATAATTATCGGGGGTCCTGCATATAAACACTTTATTACAGTTTAGTCATAATTATAATTGTACTGTATATAGTTTTTTATATAGTCTTTTATATAGTATTTTATCCTGTATACAGTATTCTATATAGTCTTTTATCCTGTATACTATTTCTAGATCTGATAATCAGTTTGGTGCATTTGGTAGTTCCGAGATTAGGGTGAGGGGGCATTATATGCAGGACCCGCAATATATAAAGTGCGATTTCCTCCCCTAATCTTATTACCATTAATTCTACAGCCCTAGATTTGAGTACTTAGTATCAGAATCCCTGATATAAGCACTCGTGCATCGGAATGCCCGGGAATTCTCCCCTCGCATCTCTGTCCTATCGGAGGCAGAGCCGCAAAGCCGTGTGGCTAAGAGGCTTGTCCGAAGATAGTCGGGTTACCTAATACGGCCAGAGAAGTACTTAAGAACTAGCATGTTCTCCTGTTTAGATGATTCTACAGGAATCCCTCTAAGTTAATTTACCGTATTCGAATATACAACTGATATAACTTTGTTTATACATTCCAGACCTGCTTAAGTTCTAACAAATCTTATTACCATTAATTCTACAGCCCTAGATTTGAGGATCTGTGACTTTGGATTAGCCACTAAATGTCAGGCAAATGGAACCATTGGACCTGAATATGTCACAATTGCTTAATATGGAATTCGAAATGATAAAAGAAACAAAACGTTCCATAGTTTGATGACTGTTTCTGGAAAGCCCTAAAAGGGGTACACTACAATATAGAACTGTAGTATAGAACTGTAGTACAGCACAGTAGTAGAATTTATAGAAATAAAGGTTAGGCTTGAAAAGCACTAGAAACTAATGTTTGCCCATGAATAAGTACTCTAGTACATTTAGTAAGGATTCCTATGGTACAACAAATACTCACTCTTACCTCACTTTAATACAGTATTCAGTTTCTGTATTATAGTGTAGTCAATAGTCAGTATTACTGTAGTAATATGTAACTTCCAAAGAATCACTTTGGGGAAAACTATGACATTTTAACCCATATGGTAGTTGGTTTGGGTACGTGGGTCAGACCCTCGGAATGGTCACGTGACGGCCGCTTATCTCCTCATAGCGGCCCACACAAACAACTTATAGACTTATGCATGATATATATTGATGACGAAATTCAGGAGATGCTAATAATATAAACCATTTTCGAAAATACTTTTTTGGGGGGAGGATGAAACGACCTGAGTCAATAGGTCGGAACTGGATATAAGCCCCGGGAACTGCATATAAGCCCCCGGAACTGCATATAAGCCCCCGGAACTGGATATAAGCCCCCGGAACTGCCACTTGGACCCTCGGGTCCACTCAAAACTGGCTGCAACTTACCACAAATACATTCCTTTACTTTGACTGAAGTTGTTATCATTGATTCTTAGTACTAATGTCACCTCCATGATGGATATGGTGTTACTTTGTGCATCTCGTCTGAATTAGTTACTGATCCGTTTTCAACCAGTTTAATAATGGACATTTCCGGATTTGACTCCTGTTGACTTAGTCATTTGATCGCTGGAACGTCCTCTCAAGCCACCACAAAATCTTATCCTAGACAATATTATTGGCATTCTTGGCATTGTGGTAGTGGATGGAATAGATAATGCCAAGATAGTAGAAAGGTATATAAGAACTAGGATTCATGGGTTTTTATTTTCAATTCCTGCAGTGACCAATATATGAAAAACCTTGCTTGGAATTAGCTTTGGCCTCTTTTACTTGGATCTATACGTAATACTCCTTCAGTCTCAAAATAGCGAAAACATTCTATATTAAACTTGGATTATTTCTTGAACAATTCCATTCCTGATAGTCTAGTCTAGTCTGGTAAATTATGGTATAGTCTAGTATATCATAGTATGAGTATTGGTATGGTATAGTGTAGTATAGTATAGCACTGTCTTGTCTCTAGTATCATTGTCTCTAGTATCATTGTCCTGTCCATTACTATGGGTATAGTATTGTATAGTATAGTATAGCATGTATTGGTATAGTCTAGTAAATTATGGTATAGTATAGTATAGTATAGTATAGTAATATAGTATAGTATTGGTATAGTATAGTATTGGTATAGTATAGTCCAGTCTAGTCTACTACTCTAGTATTGGTATAGTGTAGTATAGGATAGTATATCATAGTATAATATAGTCTAGTCTAGTCTAGTATAGTCTAGTAAAGTATGAGTACTGGTATAGTCTAGTATTGGTGTAGCATAGCACTGTCCTGTCTCAGTATCACTATCTCTAGTATCACTGTTCTATCCATAGTACTAGAATAGTATAGTATAGTATATCATAGTATAGTCTAGTAGAGTCTAGGAGAGAAAACTATAGTATAGTATAGTATAGTATAGTATATCATAGTATAGTCTATGATAGGAGAGTAAAGTATAGTATAGTATAGTATAGGTATAGTATAGTATAGGTATAGTATAGTATAGGTATAGTATAGTATATCATAGTATAGTATAGGTATAGTATAGTATATCATAGTATAGTATAGTATATCATAGTATAGTATAGTAAAGTATAGTATAGTATAGTATATCATAGTATAGGTTGAAAAGGCGAGAAGTTAGACATGACGTCTAGACCACAATGCAGTATCCAAATGAAATAATAAGCATATTCCATGAATCGATCCAAGAGGGATCGGTTTGAGGGACCGGTTTGAGGGATCGGTTTGAGGGATCCGTTGACAAGGTTTCTGTATTCATTATTGATGAAATGGTTACTTTTGAATCTATCCTTGGCAATTTAAGGAGTAACCATATTATGGAGAAAGGGAAATGATAAAAGGAGATCCTTCTTGTTGAGTCTATAGACATTTGAAGGTGCGTAAGTTTAGTTCAAGAGAAACTTCCTGGTATAGTTTAAAATCACAATCCAGAAACTAAGAGGATTCCTATATTTCTTAGGTTACAATAATTATTAAAGACCATTATACCTGGTACCAAACTATGCAAACATTAAGAACCACGCTAAACTTATTCCAGGATCTATTAATACTCCAGGATGTATTTATACTCCAGGATGTATTTATACTCCAGGATGTTGATGAAGGTGTTAATGAAATCACTAAATTGTGAATAATACTATAAACCTGTTTCTTTTGAATTTAATCTATTCTTGGTAGTTTTGGAAATATGAGAATAGAATTACGATGAAATCGTGGGTCCTATTCGTTCCATACACTGGTACGCGGATGGAAAGGTCTTTATTGATTAGTATAACTTAAGAAATAATTGACATCTTAGTTCTTTGTATGGTTGCAAAACTACGAATATGCTTAACTAGGCTTACTTCCGTAAAACTCCCATACACTCAAGGAGATCTCGCTTCTTATATGTTTCCCTTTCTGAAGCCTAAAGTAGTTACTCCTTAAATCTCCAGAAACACATTTCACCATTCTTCAAACCTCCTTAGACCGATACCTCCTCCTGATTTCTTGGAGCTCTCTCCTTTGAGCCCCTTCCTTAAACCTCCTCAGTCCGATACCTCCTCAGTCCGATACCTCCTTGGATCCATACCTCCTTAGACTGAAACCTCCTCCTGATTTCATGGAACAACTTATTGTATCATCTGGAAACTGCATATTGACCCATGCCAAATGTCTAACATCTCTTGTGTTCAACAGAAATCTATTTCATCATATTATTATAGATATGTGGTTTATATGCAGTCCCCTCCTATTTCCTAAGTCATGACTTCTATTTCCTGAACATAGTCATGATTTCCATTTCCTGCACATAGTCATGGTAATCCATTTAATAAGCCAAAGATTGGTTCTTTATAATTTCAACCCTTTCATGAATTTCAAATTATGAAAATAAAAGTCTTCATTTCCTCATTTGTCCATCTGAATCCGGTCAATATAGTCTGAATCCGGTCAATATAATATCACTGTGAGTATGGTATGTCCCATATTAATATCTAATGATAACCTCTTCAATGAAATAATAGGAAAGAATCACCTTTCATAATAATCTGGGGAAAGATTTACCAAGCATATTATAGTATCAATTGATATTGATATCCTTGATAATTCATCTCACGAAATGGTTTAATCTGAATATATGGAGTATATCGTATGGCTGATGGGATGTTTTTGTTGAATCAATTGGTATTTTTCAATAATACCTTTTATCATCTCCTCAACTTGACCTGATTTTGTTTCATCCATAATGTACTGATTTTATTCACCACACTTTTCATTTTCTCCAGTATCATGGAAATCTTTGCAATCATGAGTTTTGCATTTGAATTTCTTTCAATTGTCTCCATCATGTGATTCACTCATCATGTAATGAGCTATATTAATATATAGTTCAGAGTTGTAATGAGCTGGTAATAAGAACGACTCTTATATATACACTTTCCTTCACAATCTCCTTCCCAATCTCCTTCACAATCTCCTTCCCAATCTTCTTCACAATCTCCTTCCCAATCTCCTTCACAATCTTCTTCACAATCTCCTTCCCAATCTCCTTCACAATCTCCTTCCCAATCTCCTTCACAATCTCCTTCCCAATCTCCTTCACAATCTCCTTCACAATCTTCTTCACAATCTCCTGAACAATCTCCTGAACAATCACAATCTCCACATGACTTCTTTTGGGATGGTCCACATTCCTGATCCTCTTGTTTAATGGTTTAAGAAAGTACACCAATAGTAAGGTAAATATATCCCGCACATTTCCTATCTTGATGAATTTTGATCTTTAAATTCATTGAACTTTCAATTCATTGATCTTTGAAATTATTGATCTAATCGTTTCCGAAGCCAATATTGATCCAAATACTCCCAGTCGTCCAAGAATATCACATTAGATATGGAGTTCATAAGCAGCGAAAGAGAACAGTTCAAGTCTGCATATGTTAAATTGCATGGTTCTTGTATAATGGCATCAAGCTGCTCAATCACTACCCACTGGTTTTCCTTAATAGGAAAATGCACCATTTCCTTAACATTGGTGACTTTCTGATAATCGAAGCTCTTGAGCATTTCCGGTTCTGGAAGTTGCCGCGCCACCTCCAAAATCGTAGCTGCTGTTGTGCAATTGAAATAAACTATTTGTAATTTGGGTTGTTCCTTGAGAAACTCAAAGAGTTGTTGGAGAGCAAACACAATCCCATTCTGTGTGCTGATTCTCCAGAACATGTCTGGATTCGCAGTTGTGAAGATGTCGTTGCGGTATCCACGTGATGTCACGTGAGAAATCACGTGAAAATCATGTGAAGGGCACGTGAAAATCATGTGAAAATCATGTGATTGTCACGCTAATATCATGTGATTTTGCACGTGCTTCCCCACGTGATCATCCCTTCATCTATCCGCACCCATCGCTTCTCCACCGCCATGAGTGACAGAAGGAGAATCACTGGTCCCGCCGATGCCATAAGGCCAGTTGCTCCCAGCAAAAACATCCAGGCAATTGAGTCCAAAACAAAACTGCATGGAACGAAAACTAGGCCTTTTTTCATCAAATCTGGCCTCAGTACCAATGCAAATGGCCTGGCATACCTAGAAATTGCAGACACCATCATCGAGGTGGGTATCTTTGGCCCCCGGCCCATTAAGGGGCTGTTTGTTGATAGAGCATCATTTTCTGTGGAGACCAAGTTTCTCCCATACATAACTCAGCCCAACGAAGTGTTATATAACAACCAGAGTGGGACCCAAAATGGTGGTCAGTCTGGAGGCCAGAACGTTCGGACGGGTTTAACCAATATCGAGCAGAAAATCAGTACATTTGTTGAAACGGCGTTTCTACCTGCGGTTGTGTTGGAAAAGTATCCCAAATCCACCATCGATGTGTTTATCAATGTGCTCTCCTTTAATGCCAGTACCAGCTCGATGTTGAATTTGATTGCGTGGGTCACCAATTGTACGTCTTTGGCGTTGGTGGACTCGGGGGTGGAGATTAGGGATATGGTCACGTGTGGCCACGTTCGCCAGAGTTCTGGAACCTTTCTTTTGGATGCATATGCTTCCGATGCAGAGACTAAGACCAGTGAATGTGTGGCAGCTTTCATGACCATGAAAAATAAAGAAATGCTGGCATTCTGGGTGCAGGGAGATGGCAGCCAGGAGGATGTGTTGGAAGGCCTGGTGCAAGGGTGTCTTGATATGGCCACTTTTGTTCGTCATAACCTTAATGGCTTCTTACTTCAGCAGACTGTGGAGCCAAGTGCTCTGGAATAGCACTATCACAAAAATACTCTACTGATGAGACCATCCCGATAAAAAGGGGGTTCAAGTGTCTATTGATCCCAGACGTATCTATTGAGCTTCATTAGACCGGGTCAGAGCCATATTGGTTAAGATCCCAGATCAAATACGCTATGGTCAATGGTCAATGATTTCACGTTGATATACATGGAGTATACTAAGGAAGAGCTGTTCCATGAAGGCATGTCTATGGAGTCATGTCACGATTTTTTATGGAAGACCATTAAAGACATTTCGCTTCTTTCTTATAAGGTTTTTATCCATAAACTACTCTACTCTACTCTACACTACTCAGTCTAATCCTTCACTAAGAATGAAGAATGGGACTCAAATCCCGATGGCAGAAAGTAGAGTTTTGTAATAGTTTGATGGATCAGTTTAGTGGTAGAAGCTAGAAATGTACTGAGTGGACTCACGATTAGAACCATTCTTTCTACTACCAATCCTTAGAGAATACTAAGTAACAAGATTGTAGTGAATATTGATGGTTTCAATGTAATGTAGTGGTGTTATTCCAAAATGGACTTTTTCAACTTGGTCAAGTCACCAAAGTCTTTCTGTAACCCAATGAAGATACTACACCTGACGCTGTACATTAATACTAGGTGAAGTAAGACGAGATGGTGATACATCTGAAACACTAGACCATAGTGATGACTTTTGGAAGTGAACCAGTTAAAACGACCCCAAGTAGAGAAGGTATTAACAATACGCAGTCCAACACAAGTTAGTAATCTGTAGCTGGAGCTGGAGCTGTAGCTGTAGCTGTAGTCTGGAGTCTGGAGTCTGTAGCTGGAGTAGTAGCTGGAGTAGTAGCTGTAGCTTTAAAGGGTACTCCAGGCTCAAACCAATTGTGTTCATTCCTAAGAACTTCTTCAGTGTTCTTAGATCCTTCATACCAAAGAATTAGAGTCACCCCTAAGATATTGAATACATCATATAGAATTCAATTGTGAGCACATTCTCATGGTAGCTCTTGTAATATACTTATGATTCTGATAAGCATCTTATGAAGCTAAATTCATAATGACTCTGTGAATGACTTGATACCATAGAGTGGCCTGTTTCAATCTCTATAAAGATATCTTTGGTCTGGAGACTAAATATCTCTCTTGATTGAACATAACCTTCCATTTGCTTCATATAGGTTTCTTCCTATGACTCCATTTAAGAATGGGTCATGATATCCATTTGTCCAATCACCAATCCTATTTCTTTCAATGGCTAATACCATCCTCAACCTCTCATACGTATCCCAGGTGAGAAGTCGGTAGTCGGTAGTCTGTAGTCTGGAGTCTGGAGTCTGGAGTCTGGAGTCTTTAGATGATAAGAACTAGTCAGTAGCCAGTAGTAGTGAGTAATGAGTCCTATTCAGTAGTACTCATCTGTAATCTGTAGTCTGTAAATTGTAGTCGGTACTAGTAGTAGTCAGTAAAAGTCAGTAGTAGTCAGTAAAAGTAGTACTCCTCGGTAGATAGTAGTGAGTAGCACTGTCATTAGTAGTACTAGTACTAGTCATTAATAGTGAGTTGTCACTAGTAGTCAGTAGTACTAGTGAGTAGTACTAGTAGTACTCCTCGGTAGAAGTAGTCATCGGTAGTCAGTAGTGAGTAGTAGTCAGTAGTAGTCATCAGCAGTTCTAGCACTAGTCATCAGTAGTCAGTAGTCAGTCGTCAGTAGATTGTAGTCAGTAGCACTGTCATTAATAGTACTAGTGGTCAGTACTAGTAGTACTAGTAGTCAGTACTAGTGGTCAGTACTAGTAGTCAGTAGTCGGTAGTCAGTCGTCAGTGCTAGTAGTAGTGAGTACTAGTAGTCAGTAGTTTTAGCACTAGTCATTAGTAGTAAGTAGTACTAGTCAGTAGAACTAGTAGTAGTCAGTAGATAGTAGTACTAGTCAGTAGATAGTAGTACTAGTAGTCAGTACTAGTCAGTAGTAGTAATAGTAGTCAGTGGTAGTCATCAGTAGTACTAGTGGTTAGTAGTGAGTATTAAAGTAGACTTGGATAGTACTAGTCAGTAGTAGTCAGTAGATAGTAGTACTGATAGTATTCAGTACTAGTCAGTACTAGTACTACTAGTCATCAGAAGTACTACTAGTCATTGGTAGTAGTCAGTAGCCGTAGTGCTGGTCATTGGTAGTAGTCAGTAGTCAGTAGTGAGTAGTAGTCAGTAGTAGTACTAGTAGTAGTAGTAGTCAGTACTAGTGAGTAGTAGTAGTCAGTACTAGTACTAGTAGTAGTGAGTAGTCATTTGTAGTGAGTAGTCATTTGTAGTCATTAGTCATTTGTAGTCATTAGTAGTGAGTAGCAGTAGTGGATACTTCAGGGTGTATATGGAGACTAGATAGAGTACTAATTAGTTGTTTGTAAAGCAGGGCGCGCTCCAACTCATGGACCTGCATGGTAAAGTATGGCATATAGTTAGGATAGTATTTGGCTAGTATTTGGCTAGATTTTGGCTAGATTTTGGCTAGATTTTGATAGGATTTTGATAGGATTTTGAGAAGATCTTGAGAAGTTTAGAAGAAGTTTGTTTTGGGATAAAAAGCATTTTTCGATTTTTAAAGCCAACTTTCTTCCCCAACTATTGGTATACTATATGAGATATATCTACGGTACCTTTTTTCGCACCCATTCGCACCCATTCGCACCCATTCGCACGCTTTGCACGCTTAACTTTGCAACTTTTCGCAGTAATACTCTTATCACACGAAATCTGTTAACAACGAAAGAATAATTCACTCGAGTCTAAAATGATCTTTGAAACGTATGAAACAAGTTAGTCTCGTAGAAACTGTACATAGAACTATTTAATGTGAGTTTATACCTTTTAAGTTGAGAATTCACCATAAGTTTATACCTTTTAAGTTGAGAATTCATCATAAGTTTATACCTTTTAAGTTGAGAATTCACCATAAGCTTGGAATGTAGGATGAAGATGAAAAGCTTTTGGGAAGTGATTCCTGGATATAAAGATCCAATTGGAGAAAAACCCAAACAACTGGTTGATATCTCTGGAATGGATCTAATGAAATCTTCGAGATATACTTCAGAATGGATCCTATACGAAAGAGTATTTATGGCATTTCTTACGTTTAATGGTATACCATAACGTATTCCATATATGCTGATCATGTGTGGTTGAAATAAGGGCCAGTCTAGTGTTTAATTCTTACTTATTTCTTCTTAAGATTCTAAGATACTTATGGATTATTCCATTTCTATTATTTGATAAATTATAGGAATTAATGTTTGCCTAGTGCTTTGGTTTACATGCCTGTCCTTTGGAAGAAGCAAAGCCAGCCACAAGAAGTGGTTGCCAGGTGCTCAGAAACAATTGGACCTCAAGGTTCTTGACCTTCCAGCCTGAAGATGTCGTCTTTAAAAGGAGGAATATTGTCCTTGGATACAAACAAGAACTCGTGACCAATCTTGCCAAACATATGGTCCTCATTATAGTTGTTATAGTCGGTGTAAGGGTATTAAAGAAATCAAGGGATCAAAGCCAATGAAATCTCCTAAGAGTAATTTAGTATGAGGATTTAATCAAAATGGCCCGAGAAGAGTTCTGACGGGAGTTGTTCCGTGGATTAGGTCAGTCATTGGTCTATAAAGCGGGTTTCCCGGTTTTTGAAGCGGGTTTCCCAGGTTTTGTTTCCCAGTTTTTGAAGGTATTGAAACGTCCAGTCATACCAGAGATAGAAGGAGTTTAATATAACCAACTATACAAATAGAAATGACTGAATCTGGACAACTAACCATGACCAACAACCTCTAATGATGAAAATCATGAGACTCCAATGATGAAAATCATGACTTATATATCACTCATGAAAGTATAAGTGCCTGTTTTACCAAGAGTTCCCAAACCATACTATGACCATTCTGTATTCAGGAATCCATAATCTCTAGTATACATTCCATCAAGAGAATACTATGGCTAAGTGTTCCATACTAGAAGTGTTAGTAGATGATCATTTTGATATCAAATGGTGACTGATGAGTTATAACCATTGGTTTTATCTTCACTTCAGGTCATGCACATTAAAGTGCCTTACTTAAAGACTAGAACAAGTCAGAAAAGACTAGAACAAGTCAACAACCTTACGGATGCCATCGGCAAAAGCACGCAGTTGGAGCACATCATGGCCCAGCCCTGAGAGCTGTGTGAATGGGTTACACACCTGTTTCAAGTAACATTTATGAACACTCTTAAACAAGGAGCCGAGTTATTAGAGTGCCTTAGTTATTAGAGTGCCTTACTTCTTAGAGTGGTTGATGTTTCATAGATGGTACTTGGATGGAATGGTCTTGATCAATTGTTACTACTAGTAGTGACTAGTACTGGCTACTGACTACTGATTACTGGCTACTGATTACTGACTACTATTATAGACTACTATTATAGACTGGAATGGTCTTGATCAATTGTTAGTTTAAGAGATCTATCATCTTTGTTCTTTTATTGTGGATGCAAAGTACCAGGAGTTCCCACTCCCATACTCAAGGCAGACTCCCATAGACTAAGGCAGACTCCAGGCTCAAGGCAGACTCCAGGCAGACTAAGGCTGACTCAAAGAGATTCTGCTTTTATATGTTTCGTTTCTGGTCCTAATATGGTTCTCCTTCAATTTCAACCACAGACTCACCAATCCTTCTTTCCCTTCTTCCCTTCTTCCCATCTTTCCCTTTTTAATCAGTCATCTGTCACTTTCCAGTTTATCGTAACCATTGCTACTTCAAGTAACCATAGCTCATAACCAATACCCAACCCTAAAACATGACCCGAAATCTCTGGAATCTCATAACACCAAAAAAGCCATCCTGGTCCTTTTGGTGCGTGGCCAATTGATCGATGACACCCACGTTCAAGTCAATGGGGAAGGTCTTGATGGCTTCTGGGTCCTTGGCAGCAATACCCTGGATATCCATACCACCCTGGGCGGAGGCCACCATCATTGGAGTTTGAGTGGCTCTGTCCATCAAAATGGCCAAGTAGGCCTCGGTCTTGGCGTCTCTTCTCTTGACAATCTACACAGCGGAGACCTCCTTACCGGCGACGCCGGTTTGCTTGGTGATAACTTGTGGTTCAACATCTTGAGCCTTTTTCCCTTCTCCCTTCTCTCCCTTCTTCCCTTCTTCCCTTCTTTCCCTTTTTTCCCTTCTCTCCCCTTTAAACCTCCTTAGACCAATACCTCCGCTTCATATACAGCATATTATTCATGTGGAACTCCATATTAACCCATGTGATATCTAACATTTTACCTGTTCAACAATATAAAGGGTTTCCCACTATTCAAAGGTATTGAAACGTCCAGTCATACCAGAGATAGAAGGAGTTTAATATAACCAACTATACAAAATAGAAATAAATGAGATTACCATTAAAGTACCTTATTAGAGTATTAAAGACCAAGGACATTGGTGTTCGTAGTTATGCGTATGTTAGGAATTGTTTAGCTTGGAGCTTAATCGTTCCATACTCCGGCACCCCGGGTGTAGTGGTCGTTTACTAAACTTTGTAATTCGGGAGAAAGTGTTGACATCTTAGTTCTGGGTATTGTTGTGGTTGCTAAACTAATACCCAGAAGCTTTTGCTTTTCAGTAGGCTTGTTTTGTTCCCCCAGAACATACGGAGCGGGATCTCCTTTTATATGTAAGTTTTCCTCTTTCTGGGTGTAACATGGTCACTCCTTCAAATCGTCGAGGAATAGAATGTACGGCATCCATTTCTTAGCCGCCACATTCTTCAACCCTACTTTAGACCAATTCCTTATGGCAACCAATTCCACGTTGCGACGGTTTCATTTCCGCCGTGCATACCCCGGACCTCTTCGGTCCGATACCTCCTCCTGATTCCACGTAGCACTCTTATTGTTTCATCTGGAAACTGCATATTGACCTATGCCAAATGTCTCACATCCTCGCCTGTTCAACAGGAATAACGCGCAACAGTGATGAGTGGAGATGGAAGATGGAAGGTACAAGTATACAGGAACGCGGCCCAATCAGGAAAGACCAACTATAAAAACGGACAGTGTTTCCCTATACACTATGAAGAGTTTATAAAAGATGGACATTAAGCCAAAATGGTTTGAAGGGGTGTTTTAATTTTTCTATTTAATTTGAATGGGTATGTTGGCTGTATACAGGATCCCAGAGGTGTTTTCATTGCAAATGTCATTAGGTGTCTCCACATCCTCTGTCGAAATAGAGATTTTCTGTCGAAATAGAGATTTTCTGTCAAAATAGAGATTCTCTGTCAAAATAGAGATGATCTGTCGAAATAGAAATTCTCTGTCAAAATAGAAATCATCGGTCAAAATAGAGAAGTATACTCCCCTTAAGGTCTTGGACAAACTCACTATACTTACTGTTGAGAGTTTGCGTAAACCTTTCTATAAGTTGGAACTTGAATTACGTTAATCTTCATCAACTCTATCAAGTGAGGAACAATGGTACTCATGTCAGCGTACTGTATTCGGGATTCTCTTCTAGACTAAATACTAGTCTCTTCAGCTGAGATGGTCTTCTATATCCTCTAAAACAAGCGAGATGGTCTTCTANATGGTACTCATGTCAGCGTACTGTATTCGGGATTCTCTTCTAGACTAAATACTAGTCTCTTCAGCTGAGATGGTCTTCTATATCCTCTAAAACAAGCGAGATGGTCTTCTATCTCCTTTCAAACAAGCGAGATGGTTTTCTATGTCCTTTAACTGACTTCTCTGGATCCGGAACGCCTTGGCGTCGGATGTCATTCTCCGGCCATTCTAATTACTCCCTCA
>NLAC01001560.1:0-115540 GCA_002374635.1 Metschnikowia sp. 04-218.3
GCCTTTTTAAATGCATTATTAATGAATATTATTTGTTAGTATTTGATAGTCTGTTTGTCTTGAACATGTCAAAGTCTTGGCTTAATAAGGAATGCCATTAGTGAGCCTCTGGAACTCGTCGTAGCCTGTAGTATAGAAACTTTCGTATGATTTCCGGATCAAGCTCTTGAAGTATACGGCTGCATCTTTTTCGCTTTTGCTAGGCACAAACCGCTTGCGGAGCTTCTTGACCGTGGTCTCTTTGAAACACGGAAGCCCGCTCTCCAACATTGGTGTCACACACCGAACAATGGTTTCCATGTAGGGCCGACAAGCAAGGTATCCCTTGATACAGAGCTCCTCGAACCGACAAAACGCCTGTGTATTGTTGGAGCCTCCCAACACCATCACCATTTCCTTGGTGAGCTTGAAAGGTGCCACTTCAAACTTAACTCCTCCGGGCACGATATCAAAGCAGAACCCAAAGTCTATGTGCAAGATATTGCCCTGCTCATCGTACATGATGTTTCCGTTGTGCCTGTCCTTGAACTGGAGGAGAAACGAGATGACGGAGTACGCTGCCAACGACCGAATGAGGTTGTTGCGAGCCTGCTGGAACTCGATGGACGACTCCGGCCCGAATTTGGTGATGTAGTACTCATAGAGCCCGTTGACTGCTTCTCTTCCCAACATGTCACGTGACGTCAGATTGGGCAACACATCAATGACTCCACACCCTGGTGCAGTCGCCGTTACCCGATATGGAAACACGTAGAGGTCCAAGCCTGCATTGAGCCAGATGGTCCGGAACACCGAGATCAACTGTAGGGCCAACACGTCTTGTCTGCAGTCGTCTCCCACCTTGAAAATAGCACTCTGCCATTTTTCCTGTTGAATTTTGAACGGCCGGCCATAATCGTCCACGTGTTCCACGTCTTTTTTGATTTTAAACGTAGCCAAAAACGGAGCCTTGGCGTGCAGCTGCAACGGTTTACCCGATTTCCGGTTGATATCCACCAAAACCCCATCTGGGTTACTGGGAAGGTACACACCCTCCTCCACAACAATGGCGCTCATCTCCTGGTCGATCTTGACCTTTTTCTCCGCCTTTGACTTCTTGATGTACGGCTTAAGCTTGCCCGAAATAGAAGTCACCTTCTCAAAGAATCCAAACTCTCTATGGTAGAACAGCAAATCGTCTTCGCTCATATTGCTGAGCATCTGCTTCTGGATCCGGTCCAATGTAGGCTTCAACGCATCGGGTTCGGTGGAATCTTCATCCTTATAGCTATTGGCCAACATGTTCCAGATGATCTGGTGAGCAAAAAGACTCAGGACTCGAGCTGTTTCAAGAATGAAACGCAGCACATAACCTTTTATATCATAACGGAGCAGCTGCACGATCTGAGGCACATAAAAGAACGTAAGGTTGACGTCATGGTGCTCGAGAGACCGCATGGTGTACTGGAGAACAAAGGCGTTTTTGCCGAAAGGAGGCAAGAAGAGCGAGATGGCATCGATGGGCGAGAGAGGGTCCCAGAAAAGCAAGTGGTAGGACGGCATAGTGCTTCCACTATTGATGCCAATGAAATACTGGATCGCATCGGCATAGTGCATGGCCGGAACTGGGTTTTCGCAGATCAAAGTCTGGAGAGTCTCGTCCAAGTTGCGGATCTTGTAGCGATGGGCCAAGTTGACTGCCAATTGGGGGTCGATGTTGTATGCACTCCGGAGCTGTGTTTCCTTGACTCCCAGGGCTCCATGCACGATTTGGCCCTTGACAAATTGACCCTTGGTATCGTGAGGGTTATTGGGCCTGAGCCATACACTTATCTTGGAGATTTCGTCGTCCAAGAAAAAAAGGAGGAGCAATTTCTTTTGCTCAAGCGCAGTCCGTCCAGATGTCAGGGTTTTCTTGACCAATTCAGCAACTTCTTCGAGAAGCGTATAATCCGCCTTGATCTTCAACAAATTCGACCCAAAAGGGTAATGCGAGCCGGCCTTGAACCACGAAAGTGAGCTATCGAGAAGGACCTCGGTGATTCGGCCACAACTCCTGGACCCGATTTTCCCATGGTAATTCAAAAGGTCATAGCCAAAACGCACCAATTGAAACCTCACAAACCGGGCGTACGGATGTAAACTTCCATGGCACACGTTCTTCAAGCCTTTGACCACGAACCGGGTGAAAAGTTTCAAAAGATGGTCGCTCTGGTTCATCGTGGCCTCGAAATTGGATGTCATCAACTTGATGATCTCCAGATGCGGCTGGAACGACTTGTCCACGGCCTGGGCAAGCTTGGAAACCCGTTCAAAATCGCTGGGGGCATACTCCATCTTGCTGAATGCAGGATCCACGAAGTCGTGCTCCCGGGAGAAAATCCCCACTCGGTCGTCGATGGAATGCTCCCAATGCTTGCATATTTCTGACATCACCAAGAGGGCTAAATGAGGTCTTTCCTCCATGACCGCACCCCAAATGGCCACGGCTGACACCATGCAGTCGGAGTCAAATACGGCAAATGGAATCTCCACCAAATACCGAACCAACTCCGCCAAGTTGCTGTCCTGCACCAATGCATACCCTGCTAGTTCACTCATCACGTCCAAGATCTTCTCCAAAGGCACGTGGCTATCCGGCACGTAGACCTCGCCAAGAAGTTGGTGTACTTGAGTTCTCAACTGGTGAAACGCCAGAGCAGCTTTTTCTTCGCTTTCAAAAGACACTCGTTCCATGACATCCGAGATGAAACTGGATCTCCATGTTAATTGTGTAATCACCGGTGTCATCAAGTTGTGCAGAGAGTCTCTGGAAGATCTGGGAAGATGGACCAATTCCCGGTCGGTGGGACCAATGGAACCGGCCATTTCCAACGCAAAAGAAGTCCCAAATTTGACCGTGCTGGCCTGGAAGCGATCCGAGCTTGCAATGTACGACTGGATCAAGCTCTTTGTGTCCAGGTTGCACTTCAAAAGGATGATTTTGAGCCACACTTTACACTTATCGTGGAACCGGGTGAAGGTATCGTGTCTCCAGGTGTTGGAATCGGGCAAACGCAACTTGACACTTGTCAGTTTGGCCGTGAATATGAATGTGGGGCTGTACTGGTTGATTTCCGCATCCACCACACTATCATATAACAAGGTCAAAAGGTCAAAAAGAGCAAATAAACTGCGTTGGTGACAAAGCGAAGATGGGATCTTCCGGATGATGTTATCTGCGCACTGGAAAGCCGCCTGTTGCAAATCCTCCAATCCATGACAACAAGAAGTCAAGATATGGGTCAATTGTTCAGCTATATTTTGAGCTGAAAATTGTTTATCGGCCCCACAATTGACTAATCCAATGAATTCATTGTTGATTTCGTATGCCACGGCCCCCAAGAACTTATCTATGCCACTGGTTTTGACCGACGGGTCCAGATAATAATCCAAAACCGTATGGCAGTCGCCCGACTTCACACGTAACGACTCCACGAATACTGCAGCCGCCAAAAACATCAACTTGGAGTACGACATTGTGCGGGGAACCTCAAAGATATCACCAGCAATATGCCGGTGGTCCTTGACATTATGGTTGGACAGACCTCTTTTGAGCACAGTGTTCAAGTCCAACGATGTTTCAGTTTTGTTCCAGGACGTTTCAGATGCCAACGGCGGCGTGCTATATGCAATCTTCAGCAATGCCGAGTCATAAGTCTTGGCGTGGATGGAGTTGGCTGAATAGCCGTGCACCACCATGTTGAACCAGATATTGCGGAAGAGGTTCATCACGTGACGGTCCTTAATCACCAAAGGTTTTTCGTCTGTTTTAACCTCAGGCAACAATTGCGCCAATGGCCGGATGAAGAGCGCAATTTGTGCTCCAACAGCACTGATCTCGTTGTGGGACCGGTGATGGTCCAATTCCTGCACATCGCCCTGGCCGATTATGGCACTCAACATCTCCAGCAAGTACACAAAATAAAGCGGATGCATATCTTCCGAAAGCAAATTCGATTTTGTTTTGAGATCCGAAGCCAAATCCACTCGGGAATGTTCAATCATGGCCAAAAGTTCGGGTTGTCCTGCCTGGTGCGCCTCCATCGTCAACGAGTGAAGAATACGAACCAACACCACAAATTCCCGTTCAGGTAAGTAAGGCCCGCACGTGACCATACCCTTCAACAAAAACGGAGCCACAGTGGTGTTCATTTTATTTGTTTTCTGCGACAAAATCGACACAGCCAAAGTACTCACACTGTCATCCTCACATGCTCCCACCACTTCAGTAATAGCCGTCACAGCATTTTCACACACCTTGCTATACTCCAGTTCATTAAAGCTGGGCTTGCTTTCCTTCTTGGAGATCACGCTATTTCTTCTCAGAACCGTATTATTGCGAATAAGCCGGTTGGGGTTGGCATCCTCAACGGTTTTCCCAAGTTGTTCTCTGGAATTCCGGTTAGGAATGACAGTGCCTCTTCTGGACCGAGCTTGCAATTGCAAACCATCGTTGCCCACAAAGAGAAGATTTGTCAACGCATAGATGGTGGTGACGACTGAATCCTGCGAAAGAGCCTTGCTGGCAAGCCCAAAACTCTTGGATATGGAAGCACATTGCGCTGAAGGCAACGCAGGATTGGCCACCAATGACGTAAAGGCACGAGTCAACGACAGACCCACGGAAGAGTCCTTAAGTACCAATATGGCACCCAATTGGATGAGGGTCGTGCCAAGGTGGAAATCCAACATGATATCATAGATTCCCACGCATCTGCAGAAGATGTCGTGGATAACCAGGAGATCCACCACTTCAGAGAGCACCCCGCACGTGATCACCAGTAAGAATTGCGCTTTGGCCATGTACCCAAGGCGTAAGCGAGCCAAAGACGAGTACACCACGTAGTTCTCTCCTGCATCCAAGTGCTGTAACTTCTTGAGTGCCAGTTTAGCGAGGTCCCTAACCAATTCGGACGAGAACTGAGTCATATCCACAAAAGGAAGTCCGTTTTCCTCAATAGCAAGACTTTTTACATTTGAATGGCTTTTCCCATTTGAAAGGCTTTTCCCATTTGGAACGTGTCCATTGGCTTTTCCGTTCAAAACCGGAGTTGTACTTCCCTCTTTTGAACTGAGCTCTTCTGTATCCTGAGGAGTACATGAATCCATGAGCTTTTCCATGAGAGGAAGGTCACTTCCGGAAGAACCAAAATAGGCCTGACCTGTGACAGCAGCCAAAATGTCAGCAAGAAGTTTGACATAATAAATTGGAGCCAAATCCTGTGCTAAAGTATGGTCGTGCATAAACCCAGGAATGTGCATCAGATATGACTGCAACGCCATCAAAAAGTCCTCGTTATCCACACATGAATCCAACAAATGAAGCACTTTGATGGAGGATTCAGTCACGGTGAAAAAATCCGACCGTTGGGCCAAGACTTTCATGAATCCCATAAGTGCCACGTAGTGCGAAGCCTCCAACGATGCCGAATTCATAAAGAAAGAGTCAAGGAAATCAGAAAACGCAGAGATCACCTCGGAACCAAGACCAGCTTTGCTAGCAAGGTTAATAAGGGCCAGGGTCAAATTGGAGCCCAAAACCAACCAAGGAAGCGTATTTTCGCCCACAGCAGCGTAAACAGCAGCAGAAAAACGCTGCTTGGGCAATTCAAGGAGGTAGACCCGTAATTTCTGGAGAAGGTCCGTGGCGTAGGCCGCATAACCCTTTTTTTGGGCCTCCAGAGGCTCCTGGGTGGCCTCACAAAGGGCCTGTAACACCTCAAACTCATCGAGAGACATGGCCACATCTTCAAGGCTAGAAGGCTGCAAGTCTTGAGTCACAGTGGCAAAAACCTGTTTTTTGGGGGTGTTGGGGGCGTAAAGATGGCTTTTGGGTGTGATTGACTTGGATACGTGGCCATTTCCGGCATATGGAGCGGGAAACCCCATATTTTCATCGAAAGAGCCGGAAAAATCGGTATTTTCATCGATCGAGCCACTAAGGCCACTATTTTGAGTCACATGAAGGCGGGCCAACCTTTTATAGGCGTCGCCTCGGATATTCAATCCCGAGATCATTTGAAAGTGAGGATGTATAGTAGAAAGGTAGAAAGGGCCAATTTCTGGGGCCAATTTTATGTCTTTTCTGTTGAAACTTAAACCACTAGAAAGCTAGAGATTTGTAGATTCCAATGAAGTAATCCGTTTGGATCTATCTTCAGTAGAAAGGGATGTAAAGAATGGCGGGTAAACGGTGAAGCACAACTTTAGGATGACGAAATGGCAATGCAAGGGCCAATTTTCAACAGGAGATAAGAGCCCAAAACGCTTCTGATTGGCTAATTATCAACACTCAAACCAGGTCAAATCCCTATAGAAAGCTCTTGTATGGTGAAAATGCTCTGCAATAGGAAGCGAGGGAGAAACGCGAGCGGACGCGCTTATCTGCAGTACCACCGGGGGTAAGAGTATCACATGAATTTGAAGAATTTCGGGGCGAGCTACCTGGGTGCAGGAAACATCACGTTATGTGCAGGTGCATGTATTAAATTTCCACATGAGAATTGGCTGCAACCTCGCAATGCCCTCGGTATTCCCATTAAACGTCAGAATGATTGAGGGGTATAATTAATAGAATTACTATACAGTATTTGGTAACATAGTATACAGTCCTGAAACGCACATATGCAGGACACTTTAATGATTGAGAATTCGACAAAACAAACTTTCATGAATTTGTCGTAGCTACTAGTCCTCCATACTATTCAGTTCACTCAAAGTACTTTCCCACAGCAGAAAAGATTTGACAAAAATGCAAAAATGTCTACATTTTTTTAACCAAAGAAGCGACAAAGGATTTGACAAAAAAGATTGGACAAAATGGATTTTTTGGTAAAGGAGGAGAAGAGTATGAAATATTCGGAAGTATGGTACTGTATAGAAGCCACTATTGGTATAATATACAGTACTAGTGTCGTATAGTAGAATTAGTAGAAGAAATGGTATGAACAGAAGAGTTATAGGAATATATTTGATGATATGCAAGGTACTATATTTGCTAAATCAGCCACGAAGATATGGTTGAATGAGGGTCTGAGAGATGGTCAAGAGATAGACAGTAGACAGAATTGGACAGAATTGGACAGAATTAGACAAAATTGGACGGAAATAGACAGACACTAGAAACTAGACACTAGTAAACAGAAGTGTAGGATATAGTACTAAACTATCCACCAGACTATTCAGTGCACGTGTCACATAATTACTTGATTGGATTTCTTATCACGCTTGATAGAGAGTAATGTATGTAGTGTATATAGTGTTTATAGTAGTGTATACAGTGTCTATAATAGTGTATATAGTGTAGTAGTGTATACAGTGTCTATAATAGTGTATATAGTGTAGTAGTGTATATAATGTATAGACGACTGCATATAGTGGAGTATGGCTTTTATTTATAAAGAAAAATACAATTGGATCTGGTAAACTTTATCCCTTAGTTAGCCCATTTGTCCTTTAATCCATAGGATATTTTCGATAGGTTTGGTCTGGACTGCATACAGGCGCCGGGAGTGTATATTCGCGCGCAACTCCATCGCAAAAAGAATTACGGCTCTATAAGTAAGTCACGTGATCCAGTAATAGAAGCTCACTAATACTGATTAAATGAATATGAATAAAATACTAGGAATTCTTAACTATTGCTTTTCACACCAGAACTATCCTAATTCAGTCAAAGCTAAACTTTCCTTTAGAAGTACGGCATATAGACTGAAATCTACAAGAAATTAGATAAATCAGTATGTTTTCGTTTTAAACCTCAATTAGTGATTACAATAAACGGAGGCTAAAAGTTGTGAATGAGTTCAAAAAGAATGGACGAGTCCGGATTTGAACCGGAGACCTTTCCCATGCTAAGGGAACGCGCTACCAATGAATTCTCTAGGAATCCCTCTAAGTTAAATTACAGTATTCGAATATACAACTGATATAACTTTATTTATAAATCTCAGACCTGCTTAAGTTGTAACAAAATTTTTTGAGGCCGGTGTTGATCAGCTCTACCGAGATGCAGATTTGCTCGCTTGAATACAGACTGTATACAAGTCATATTTCAGGAAGATCTATTGTATAACAGTAATAATTCTTCCCTTATTTTCGAAACTCTCCTCATATTATAGACCCACTCTATACCACGATAAACCCCTTAGATTGATTAATATCACATTAATTCTCCTATTAAGTATCATAATTCACCTTAAATATCCTGTATAGTACACAATATTAATTAAGCATAACCATTGTGACTAATAGTCAAATATTAACAATTGACTTATTCGGTATATAGGCAAAAGAGTGCCATGGTTACGTCGAACGTGACCGTTGTTGAGAGATGATTAAGATCCGCGCTCATTACCAAACTGGAGACAATAACCTTTACACAAGCCCTCACATGGTATTCCCAAATAGGAAACCAGTTTCATAATATAAAGTCAAGGAATCATTTCCATGTACCTTACTATAGTATTGTATACGTCATTGAAGATCTGTGGTCTAACCAAATCGCATATACTTCAATCTCCACATGATTTAAACTGCACAAATTCAAACCTGCATATAGTGTATTCTGCATATAGGTCAACCTGCACATAAAATAACCTGTACATAATTCAATCTCCACATGGTTTAACCTGCACATACTTTAACCTGCATATAACATAACCTGCACATAACCTGCACATAACCTGGGTTGAAGACTGTTACTCCTACATAGAGATTTTTCCTTCTTGGTTGCAGAAGTTGCAGGTGGGTTTCAAGTATGGTTCAGACTAGGCACTATTGTGTTCATGCAGGAATAACTATCTCATTCTGCATGTTCAATGCTACAACAATGTACTCGATTTAACCACAATACTCGCACCAATTACAACAATCTCACCATATCGAACACTCCTTTACTCCTTTAAGAAGCCCATTATACTGTTAAATTCCTTTTCAAACCTTAAAAAATATCCATGAAACACTTTTGAAGCACTCATGAAACTCACATGAAACACTTTTAAAACACTCCCATTTATTTACTTATGATCTAGACCTACACCCTACAATGCACCCTGTACTTCTGAAACACCCCTTAAACATCCCTGAAACACCCCTTAATTAGCCTTGAAATATTTCTCCTGGAACATACAAAACCCCTGCTTCAACAAATTGTTTCAATCACCGAGTGTGTATCTAACTCCGAAAGGGACATGAAATCACCCCATGTTACTATTCACTGCCGCTTGCTCATTTCGGCGACACCCTTGATTGTTTCAAGCATATACAGGCCCGCATGAATGCTCGCCTATATAAGAATGAGGATTCCCACTCTTCTCACTTTGGGGAGTACCACCATTACCAGGTTTACATTTCACTACCACAAAGGTATTTGCCCTAATACCGGATTCCCAGTTTCCGGTTTGCAAAAGTGGGGCATTAACCAGAAGTGAGATGAAATTCTAGGGTTTCTGATGTTCCAGTGATTCCCGCCAGGTTCTTGGTACTGTCAGGTCTAAAAGCTCCGATCATCTATGCTCGAGATGGCAGCCTTTTTTCAGTCCCTGGACCTGGTGATGGTTCCTCCCCTCCATTGATTTCGTTGATACGTTGATGTCACTGATTCTTGATGTCGTTGGACACGTTGTTGGTTTCGTGTCTATAACGACAAACCTATCGTTAGAAGTTGTGGTATTGGCTAGGAATATAGGGTGGATTCTGCAGAACATAACACGACTAGAGCATCTCATGAATTTGGTTTTTCATCACTGATGTTGTCAGTCACTGCAAATATCAACCCGACCTACTTTGGGCTTGTGGAGTGTCTCCAGGGAAGTTTCAAGTCGTTTATGGATTCATGTGTTTTTTAGTTGGAGTTCATTTATCTTTAAACCACTAACCCCATTTGGAGAGCTTTAAACAAGTCCAAACTGAACCTCCAAATCCAATCCTAGATTGTCACCACAAATAATGATCAGAAGAATGTTCATGATCGTGTCAGCATCAAGTTACCCGAGCTTGAATCAATGGGAACCCTAGAAATCTTCATTGATAGAAGGGTTAAAATCGCATAGTCTTCCGGATGGAGTTTGGTTTAAGCGGTGCTTAACCTAGTACCGCCAATTATAGAATGTCGGTCTCAGCAAGGTCAGTATCTCGTCAGTTCCAATGAGATCAGTACCCTCCACAAATCTCAGGATTTATGAGCTGCAATTTATGAATCTTATGGATTTATGATTTTTTGAGCCAAATCTGCGAATTTATGAACTGACAGTCAAGTCAAACTCTCCGAACACAGGCAAACTTCAATCCCCAGTATTCAATCCCCAGTCGAAAAAAAGTCACCTCAAAAATCAAGCACCAATAACGAATTACGATCAAAAGTGAGAAATATGGGAATCAAAACAAAAAAACCAAAAGAAATCAATAATTTTATATCCAAAAAGTAATGTGGTTTTTCAGTGGAATAAAACACTTGTTTTTTTTTTTTTTTGCGTTTTCTGTCCTTGTTTCTTGCTCTATTAATGTGAACGATCCCCCCATTACTAATATATGTCATGGGCTTTTAATAATGTGTAGTGATGATTTTGTAAGAATTGGCTGCAAATCGCGGTATCGCAGGATAAACCCCGGAACTGCACAACTGCACCCGTACACCAGGCGGCATCAGCAGAAAAAGGCCCAACGTAAAGCTACCGTTTCAATAGCAAAAGTGATAAATTTAAATTATTTGACATACTGCAATTCCGGCGATCACCTAGGTTATTTTTTTAATGTGAACTGCTTACTGTGGCGGGTGTAATTATCGGTACCAGATGTGAGGTGCAAATCCGGGGGTGTCTAAACCGAGGGTACCCCAGTCCTTATAAATGACCAAATCTAGTCGATTCAAGCCCCTAATTCCTTTACTATCACCAAATATGGATTAAGTTTATCGAAATAAGTTCATTTATGCTTACACAAGAAAGTGTAGTTGTTGTATTTATATGCAGGACTTCACTTTCAATTGACGTAACTTTTATAGGCTATTTTCGGATCATGTTTGGGTTTTATAGGTCTTATTTTCTTGGGTTTGGGCCTGGTACCCTTGTATACAAAGAGAATCCCAAAGAGTACGACATAGGAGAGTATTTATATGCAGGAATATTTCATTCTAATCTTATTGTGGCTATTTTTTTCGTACGCTACGAACTTATATTAGCCATTATTTTATATAATATTTGAATATTTGAACTAGATACAGGTCCTCCACGATCTTGCATATAACTTACGTTTTGCCTTCAGCCACACTTAAAAACCATAGCCAAGAATCCCAATTTTCCATAGTTTTCTGTTATTGTCGGTGGTGTTTTAAGCGTTACAGAAGTGTTTCAGGTGTTCAGTATTAAGAGATTTAACTTCAATTCATTGTCCATGGTTTTCTTGTTCTTATCCCAAAGTCAGTGTTCAATGGGTAATTTCCTGGGGTTCTAGGGAGTTTTTGGGGAGCCTATGGGCTGTTTTGAGATGTTTTGAGATGTTTTGGGACTTTTTGGAAGGTTTTTGGCGGTTTTTGAGGGTTTTGGGGGATTCAGAAAGTCCCTGAGAAAGAGGATAGTCAATTCCATTGGAACGTGACCTTGAGCGATCACCAGAAAGGTCAATTTCCACAGATTTCACAGATTTCCACAGATATAGTTCTACAGATTTAAGGCCATATTCACAGATCAATGGAGTAGTTAAGTTTTTTAAAGGACTCAGTACACCCAAAAACCAGTGCCCATGGCTCAATGAGTCTTTTGTTCACACCATAGTTTCAGTCAAGTCAAGTGGAATAAAATCTCGAGAGTAGAATAGAGTAGGCTATAATTTAGAGAATTGATTTTAGTAAGTACAGAGTAGACCAAAAGACTAGAGGATTACCAAAAGACTAGAGTATTACCAGAATAGGCTATGGAGATAAGCAGAGTATAGACCAGAATAGACTATAGAATATAGACTTTATTGTAGAGTGTAGTGTATAGAGAAGAGAGCTTGAGTGCTAATAAGCGTGGACACAGTTTAGACAATAGAATAGAATAGAATGGAGAATATAGAGTAGAAGAGAGTAGAGAACAGAGAAGAGACTAGAACAGACTATAGAACAGACCAGAGTATAGACCAAAACAGATCAAATTAAACTAGATACAGACCAGAATAAACGAAGGATAATAGTAGAGAGTATACAATAGACCAGAAGAGAAGAGACTTGATAGTATGATGTAGTAAAGTATAAACTATAAACATTAGTGTAGAGAATAGCACAGAGTAGGCTATAGAATATAGACTAGAAGAGACTATATAATAATAAAGAATAGACTAGAGTATAGAGAATAGACTAGATTATAGAGAATAGACTAGAAGACTAGTCCAGTATGGAGAAGTTTTGGTAACAAAGAAGTTTTTTGGGAAAGAGTCTACCAGATTAGAGTAAAAAATATAACTACAGAGAAGTACAGAGTGTTACATTTTTAATGTGAGCCTTAAACTTTCTGATTTTTCAGTGTTGAAAAGCTCTGTTTTATAGACTATAGCATTAGAGTAGAGTATAGACTAGAATTGACGGCACAGAGTGTGGAAAATAGTATAGACTAGACCATAGTATAGATTGGAGAGTATGGAAATTAGTAGAGAGAAGAGTAGACTAGAGCATAGAGAAGAGAGTATAGTATGGAGTAGAGTCTAGAGAATGGAGAAGAGTATATTTCAGTATAGACTTTAGAAACGGGACTTTCCTCGATTCAATGAATGACTTTAGCCAAATGAGAAATTTAAGATCAATTACTCGAAATTTAAGATCAATTACTCGAAATTTAAGATCAATTATTCGAAATTTGAGATCAATTACTCCAAATCTGGGCTCAATTACTCATCTTCATCGTCTTCTCGCTAATAATTTCCCTTAGAATTGAAGTTTCCTCGTACTATAAATTCAGACCAAACAAAAGGCTATTTAATATCTGATTACTTAATTTGAATGGATATAACAAGATATGGTTTGGGCTCGGCGCAGGATGTCGGCCCAAGAACATTGTGGCATAAAAATCAAGTCATACAATAATTTTAGTATATTGGAGAAAAATGGTAATGAGGTAGTGTATATACCAATGTATTTTTTATTTGGGTTAGTAAAGAATTGACTTGGTATACACTGTAGTTTAGGAGATGTCACGTGCTTGATGGTTTGTAGTTGTACAAGAGATTCACTTGGTGCTGCATATAAGCTCCAATTGGAAGCTACAGTCAAATACTTTTATTCGAGTCCGGATTATCAGTCCTAGAGTGTAATCATTCACAGCTCAAAATACACATGTGCTTCAATAGATTTATTGCCCAGAGAGCCGTTTAATGTACAATGCTAAATCACGAGTAGGTCTCGATCAAGGTATCCCTCAAGTCGCCGGAAATGGCATCCGGTTGAGCATCCTGCAACTTGAAGATGGACTCCAACACCGATAACTCCGGAGCGGTCGTATCCAAGCCGGAAACAGCCACCCAGTCATTCACCACCATTCCAGCTCCCACCACTGAAGACCCCCGGTTCACCGTTCCGGCAACCAATGGCACCTGTAGCAACGACAGCAACTCCTCCTGGTCCTGTATGGAAGTCTGTGGGTGTACCAAGCCTCCCTGATTGGACAACAGACAGTACAGTCCCACCAAGACATTTCCAGCAATGGTCTGTCTAAACACCTCAACACCCAAAACATCTGCAATCAACTCTTCGGTTTCACGCTCAATATCAGGGTGCACCAAAGCAACATAATCATTGCAGCAAATCACATTTCCTAATGCAGATAATCTCTCCTCCACTCTCTGGATCTTGACCGAATCGGGTAAAGAGTTCCGCAAGTGCATGAGTTCCTGATCCGTGGTCTGTGTAGGCACCAATAATCCCCTTCTATTTCCGGCAGTCATTCTGCCCACAATCCGGGTTCCTGCAATGGTGGTTCTGACAATAGGGACCACATCGCCCAATTCGGCCTCGAATGCCGAGTAAAAGTTCTCGGAGCCTCCCACAGCAACCAAACAGTACAGGTTGGTCAATTTGGAAAAGACACCCACCTCGTTGGAGTTTTCAAATTGCGTTCTGCTCGCCATTTTGTAGTAGGAGAGGAGACTTAAGGGGCGAAAGTTTTTCTCAGTGATGATGTGCGCCGTTGTATGCAGGACCACATTAAATTTCTATAAAACATGTAGTGAATCGGGAACACTAATTATTGATTAATGATTTAGTGGGGAGAGTAAAGACTTGGGATTTTTAAAATTCGAAATTTGGGTTATTGTGCCGGACTGATAGAGTGGTGGTGGGAAATCTAGGAGTTAGTATGTTTAAAATGGTCACGTGCGCATACGCACGTGATCAAAAACAAAATTATCACCTTACCCCACAGCCAAAAACACACCATTTCAGATCTATTTCTGCTAGGGTACTCAACTATATTATTGAAATATACACGACTGATACTATAAATGGGTGCAAGTCAAAGTACCGCACTTTCTACAGTTTTATTGAAACTAGTAGTTATACATACTCCCCGACTACCGAAAAAATTTTTATAAATGGATTCCTGCATACTGTGCCAATGTATTTGAAAAATAGAGAGAATTAATAAAATTAAAGAAAAAATAGATATACGAGGAGGAGTGTAGTAGAAATGTGATAGGAAAGTGGAGTGTAAGTTCGCGAATGGCATGCAATTATGAGTCAAACCTGTATATATTGAATTCCTGTATATAGTAATGGTTATGTATATAGTAAATCCTGCATATAGTAATCATTCTGCATATAGATAATCCTGCATATAGCCGTCTCACCACTTTCTGTATATAGTACAAGAAATTAGCCTACAGTAATTATAGCGTATGAGTATTAAAAGTATGAGTATTAAAAGTATGAGTATTAAAATTTTGAGCATCAAAGTTTGACTATTAAAAGTATGAGTATTAAAAGTATGACTATTGTTTTTGTGACTTTCTTGTTCTTGTGGCAGTTGTATGGTAGTCCTGTGAAGTAGGTCACTATTGCTTCACATGAGCAACCAGAAGTGACATTTCGAGTACAAAAAAAAGTGGGGGGCATGTGGACTTTATATAGATTTAAAGAAGAGCGTTTTTGTGGCTTTGTGTTTGTGTTACAATAAATCACGTGGCAGGGTTTGGCCTAATTCGGAAATTATTACTATGAGATTTTGAGACCCATCAGTTTCATCAAAAGTATTCAATTATACGGAGTGTATATTAGAAATTTTACTTTAGAGTATTTTGATGATTGGTAGTAAATGCTGTGTAGAGACCACGAAAAGTGGACTAGGGTGTTCGAGGATGCTTATATGCAGGATCTCCCAATATATATCAATTATATTCACTATACAAAAAATTATATAATACTTATAAGATTTAAGAATCTTTGAATTTGTCCCATAGAATTTAATTAATTTTATACAGAAGCAAATTCATTAGCTATAGGTGATATTGACTTATATGCAGGATAATACGATTGGGTGCAAAATGTCATGAACAATATTCCAACAAACACTTTTCACCATATAATATCACTAGAATTTCATACTGAATTTAGTCTAGAAAGTATTTAATAGTACTAGAATGTATGGATGTTTCAGTGGGTAATTTTAGAGGAGAGTATACTTCATTTTGGACCGTAGTAAGGCAGTTTTAGTCCTTGAAGACCCTACTAAAATGTATAATACTAATTTAATATCGGTCTATCAGCTGCTTTATTGGTCACTCTTTATTCTATCTATTCTATCTATTTGGCTGTTCCTTCTGAATACTCCTACTTCTAATACTCTATACTGCACATAGTCCTCTAATTCAGTTTCCAAGTTTAGTTCACCCTAAACCAGGATTTTCTTGGTACGGTATAATCTCAGATATTGTAGATTCTATGTTTTTTCACTTCTCTCATGATGTATAGGATTTTTCTGGAACCAAAGAATGACCTGCTGATTTTGACTAGTTCTTTTTTAGCATTACCCTATTGTACTGCACAGAACAACGGAGAGTGCTCTAATCCCTTCACACTCCTTCCGTGTATAAAATGAATGCATGACTAAATACATACAAGATGTATCTATAGATATCAGTCGAGTGATCAAGTATAGGAAGCAGTATTAGAAAGAAAGGAAAGACGTCCATTTGACAAAAATAGACAAACGTCTTAAAGGCAAAGGAAAGAACCTGTATCTCAGTATATTCAGTGAAGTATATTCAGTGAAGTATATTCAGTGAAGTATAAGCTTCGTATCTCCAACCACTGCAAAACGACATCTTTACTCATGGATACACATTTATCCGCCAATTTTTGGCCAGAAGCATTCCGTGAAGCCGTGTGAATAATCAATTGCACTCCCGAAAGAGGGATAAACCTCCAACGCCCAATTAATTTAAGGAACGACTATGAACAGCCTCCTGCATTGGTGAATAGAATAAACTTTGAAGCTTTAGTGTATGTCACGATACCAACTCCTAGAGTTGACTCCAAGTTTAGTCCTCGCATAGTCCCACGCTCATACTTAGGGAAGCATGTGTAGAGTCATGCTGTCCGGTTATATCAAGAGCGGTACTGTAAACTTGTAATCATGTCTGTGATGACTGAATAAGCCGCCCGATCACAAAAAGAAGATGTCGTCATGATTATATATGGGACCCAAAAAAAGGTTGCTATTCTAGTGAGGTGCGAATGGGTCTCTTTTATATTCGCACGGCTGCAAAAGCTGAAACCCCCCTTCCGAGCCGCATGCATAAGCTGCGAATATATAAGAAGCACCCTCGCCCCCCTTCATCTTTTCCATACTCTTTTTTATACTCTTCTTCATACTCTTCTTTTCACCCAAACAATACAGAATTCTAAGATAGTATAACCTACACAATGAAATAATACATCTATGATAAAGAAGTGATGTGATTTAGAATCCCATGATATCAATAATAAGATTGAGGTGATAGGAGATATAGCAGAAGTATCTAAACACCAATACTCTACTACTCTATGAAATATCAATACGACTCTACTACTATGGTATACTCCACCATGGAATGAATATTATAGTATACTACTATACTATACTACTATGTGTACCCTTTGAGAAACTTGGGTTGCCACAAGTAGCTTGATCGTTCGGTTAGCTATTTCCTTCAGTTAGCTATGCGAGCCACAATGCGTTGGAGCAAAGTTTCTTCCGCTTATCAAATGTTCTTATGCACTACTGACACCTCTTATGTGTACATTGCTATATTATTAAGTGCTCTACTAAACTTGACCACAGAACTCACTGACACTACTGACCTACTGTACTCTACTAGTACTACTACAGACTATTCCATTATTCTAATTGTATTAAGTTTCTATTTGTCTTCTTTAGTCAAGATCATCCATGTCCTCGTCGTCCCAGTCATCCATCTCTTCATCCTCCTGCTCGGGCTCGTGGTTGGGAAGAACTTGCAACCCGTTGCTTGAGCCGGTCACCTGCACCACCTCCTTGTCCTTGACTTGACCTTTCAAGAGGAGAATGGCCAACTTGTTCAAGATCTCGCTTTGGATCAACCGGTTCAATGGCCGTGCTCCCAAGTCGGGCGAGTACCCTTCTCTGCACAAGTACTCGATGGCCTCGTCGTCCACCTTCAACGTCACCGACTTGCCGTTGGCCTGGAACCGCTCCTGGATCTCCTCCAACCGGATCCTCACTATCCGTGCAATTGCCTTGGGCGATAACCGGTTAAACACCACCGTCGACAGGATCCGGTTGAGGAACTCGGGCCGGAAATGGTGTCTCACGGCGTCCATCACCTTCTCCTTGGTTTCCGACTCTACCTTGTAACCCTTAGCTGCATTGATGTACTCTGCTCCAAGGTTGGATGTCATAATGATGATGGCATTGGAGCAGTTGATCACCTTACCTTGAGAAGAGGTGACTCTTCCGTCATCAAGAATCTGCAACAACACCGTCAAAACTTCGGGCGCAGCCTTTTCCACCTCGTCAAACAAGATCACCGAGTATGGTCTGCGGAGAACAGCCTCCGTCAAGATTCCACCTTCTTCGTATCCCACGTAACCAGGTGCAGCTCCCAATAACTTGGATGCTGACCACTTGTCGCTCAATTCCGAACAGTCTATCCGAATGATGGCCCGTTCATCTGCAAACAAGAAGCCGGCGACTTTCTTGGCCAACTCTGTTTTTCCCGATCCGGATAAACCCAAGAAGAGGAACGAAGCAGGTTGGTTGGGGTTGGCCAAACCCGACCGAGTCAATCTCACGGCATTTGAAACCGCCTTCACGGCCTCATTCTGGCCCACCACTTCCGAAGCCAACACCTTCTCCATATTGATCAACTTGGTGTTTTCGGCTTGCGTCAACTTGCTGACTGGAATACCTGTGAGTCTGGCTGCAGTCTCGGCTACTGCGTCGGCACTCACCACATTGTTCAACATCGAGCTGTTGGCATCCTCTTCGGCCACCTGCAACTCGACCTCTTTGATTTTGTTGAGCAAGTCAGGAATGGCAAAGTACCGCAAGTCAGCAGCAGCAGCATTGTCTCTTCTTCTCTCTGCGTCATGGGCCTTGATCTCAAGCTCGTCCAACTTCCTCTTCAATTCGGTAAGTTGGTCGTGGCCTTTTCTCTCCTGTTGGAACCGTTCTCTCAAGGGGTTTAACTTCTCCTCCAAATCGGCCTTTCTTTTCTTGGCTTGTACGAGACGTTCCTGAGACTCCAGGTCTGCGTCCTTATCTCTCTCCAATGCATTGATCTCCACCTCAAGCAAGTGCAACTGCCTCTCCAAGCTGTCCAACTCTTCAGGCTTGGAGTCTCTCTGGACGGCCACAGTGGCAGCCGTCTCGTCCACCAAGTCCACGGCCGAATCGGGTAAGCTCCGGTACGTCAAGTACCGAGAGGCCAATTGGGCAGCAGACACCAAGGCGGAGTCGAGAATCCGCACACCGTGGTGGATCTCGTACCGGGGCTGTAAGCCACGCAAAATGGCCACGGTTTCAGGAATGGTGGTGGCTGGAACGTCGATTTTCTGGAACCTTCTTTCAAAAGCACCATCCTTCGAGATAAACTTGCGGTACTCCGAGAACGTGGTGGCTCCTATGCAGTGCAAGGCACCACGGGCCAACATAGGCTTCAACAAGTTGGCTGCATCGGATTTGCCGTCTCCCATCAACATGTGGATCTCGTCAATGAAGAGAATGATCATTTCCTTGGACTTCTCGATATCGTTAAGAACGCCCTTGATCCTCTCCTCAAACTCTCCCTTGTACTTTGCGCCTGCAGTCAAGGCACCCAAATCCAAGGCAAAAAGACGGGAGTTGGCCAAAATGCTGGGCACATCTCCATCCACAATTCTCTGAGCCACACCTTCCACAATGGAAGTCTTTCCCACGCCGGCTTCACCAATGAGAACGGAATTGGACTTGGATCTCCGGGCCAAAACACGGATCACCCTTCTGATCTCCTCCTCACGTCCAATCACTGGGTCGATCTTACCCTCACGTGCCTGTTCCGTCAAGTCCTGACAATATTTGTTCAAGAACTCGTAACTGGAGGATGAATCAGCTTGGCGAGAATCAATTCTTTGGTTTCCACGCAACTCAATCGCCTGCGTCTTGAGTGTTTCCGTATTGATCTGGGCCTCCTTAAACACATCCTTGATGGACGAGTCCTGCAACAATGCCAAAAGAATATGGTCTTGTGCCACATAGTCATCCTTTTGTTGCTGTTTAATCTTGTTTGCATTAGCCACCACCTGGCTTCCTGCATAACTGAACGAAACGTCCGTTGGTGCAGGGTTCTGTGATGGCATCCGTACAAGGTGCCGGTTGACTATACGTTCAAAGTCGGGCCATTGATACCTTGCTTTTTGTATGAGAGTTTTGAGGTATTGTGTGGAGTTCTCCTCGTCGGTGGGGACCATGGCTGCTAAAAAGTGGAGCGGCACCACCTGGGAATGGCCTCCATCCTTGGCCAATTGAGTTGCTTTTTGGATAATCTGTAAAGCATTGTCTGTGAATTGAGTTTCATCCATTTTCTTAGACTAGTATTGGTTGATTATGTAATCTGGTGGTATTAGATTTAAAAGATGAGTGGAGTGTTGCTGTGAGGAATTCCTGGGGGTTTATATACTCCTGCGTACATATCGCGAAGATTCCAGAAAACACCAGAACATGCGAGAATCTTCTAGCCGGGTCTTCCGGATAAGTGCCCACGCCCTGAAATAAGTATTTTTAAACCCATATTTAGAACCTTTCAATGCTTAGAAATAACGTAGTGCTTTTTTTTTTTTTCTTGGGACTCTGGTTATGGATTTGGGCTCATTAGTTTCGCGGACTGCATATAATACCCACCAGCAAGTAAACCCCCCTCCTTCGCCGATCACTCCACCAGGAAATGTCGAAAGGGTTTTATTCAACAATTCTCCGAATTCATAAATAATTCCCTTTTACTTTTATAGGTATGAAATGTTTATAGGAAAAGGTGATATAGTCCTAGGCTTTAAGAATATAGACGTATGATGAGAGTTCTGGAACCCCAGACATTTGTAGACCTTGAAATTAGAGTTTTAAGTTTAGATCAGTGAGATAAATCAATTGATCTTAATTAAGGGCTAAAATTGATTCATTAACAGTGGGAAATGGGATGGGTGTGTTATATGCAGGACGGCCGAATTTTTCAAAATTTCAAGGCCTAGGGGTTCCCGTTTTCTTCAGAGATAGTAATTAATTACATTAAAATCTATTATAATACATACAGATTTGTGTAAGGAGTTTGGAGTGTATGGTGATTATTCATTTGAAAGCATGACACAGTTCGCTCAAAAGCCACCAAAAAAAAAAAAAAAAAGGTATTCCATAATAAAAACCCCCTAATTAAATCACTATAATCAAAAAAAAATCACCAACCTCTCTACTCCAAAGCTCTGATCTTTTGTATTAATTTTCATGGTGTATACTTAGTTCGCACTTGGTCACAGAATTTCCAATGGGTGCGAAAAATGCACCTGAAAAACAAGAACATACACCTAAAAACCAGGAAAACCACGCACATATTAAACCAATTATTCATTACATAATCCATAAATTTGATCCAAAAATTCTTAATGAAAATTCCTGATTTGTTTAGAAATCAATATTATACCCTAATTACTTTTTTACCTATTCTAGAAAAGAATATACAAGTAGTTTTGTATCTTTTTAGTTGAAAGTATACTCACTTCTAATACACCATTTATCTTGAACACTAATATAAAACCTAATCTTTGGTTAATGTAATAAATTTCTAGGATGAATAAAAATATGGAAAAATTTCAGGGTTAACTGTTTAACATAATAAGAGATTGGTCTAGAAATCCTTATGAATCCCTTAAGAATTGACAAGATATGAGAGAATAAATGATGGTCTGGTAATAAACTGGAAACTATAACAACTTGGAAAAAAAAGGAATATTTCGGATCTTTATAATTGAATAAAAAGTAGATTTCACTACCATAATTTATTTGATAATTATGGTGGCTAAGGCTTCACTTCTTCTTCATGGCCATAATAAATATAATCTTCACTTGATGTATCAGACACATGATATTTATTATGGCCATTGTACTTATATCCAACTGAGTATTATCATAATTTGTAATTAATAGTGTTAGGATCATTTTCAGAAAAGATATTGTTGAAGTAGTAAATTTAATACTATGAAACGTATCCTGCACATAGCGCACGAGCTCTCTTTTTCCATTATTATGACTACAAATATTTCTGCCAATTTACTCCAATGAATTGCTCTTCTTCAGGAAGAATATTTCTATTCAGAAAATCCTTTGTAAGGTGTTATTCAAGGCGTAGAGGGATAAATAGGGTTTTGTTTTTGCAATGTAGTCAATAATACTCTTCATTTTTTGGTCCATTTTGTATCAATACTATAATATTCAAAGATCCCAAGTTATCACTTTTACAATTCTGAAGTAGAAACTTCTTGAGTTCATTTAAATCTTGTGATTTTCTCCATAAAAACTAGTCCATTTTGTCCATAAAAAGAAGTCCATTTTGTCCGTAAAAAGTAGTCCATTTTCTCCATCAAAAAGACCATTTTCTCCATAAAAAAACATTTTCTCCATAAATAGACTCACAACTTCTCTTAAAGATTCCAAAAAATCATTCCAAAAGATTTCATCATTGATTAAACACCTTAATGAGTTCTATGTTTCTTAACCACTCGGTCACAAAGCTTAACCGGAACAATCCCTTCTTGTTTGCAATAAT
Source organism: Metschnikowia sp. 04-218.3 (assembly GCA_002374635.1). Lineage (NCBI taxonomy): Eukaryota > Fungi > Ascomycota > Pichiomycetes > Serinales > Metschnikowiaceae > Metschnikowia > Metschnikowia sp. 04-218.3. The sequence goes on from NLAC01001560.1 coordinate 22,294, forward strand.
ATCTAAGACGTTGACTCATTTCAAATAAATGTCTTTCAAACATTATATGTGATGATTTTTCATTAGGAAGCTCAACCAATTCTCTTTCCAAACAATCTTTAAATTCATAAATAATCTCTTCAGATTCATAGCCTTCAAACATAAGGCACATGAAAAAAATCACTTCTTTTATACTCATAAAAACACAGGTTTTATACCGATATTTGTCTTGATTACAACAATATTCAGCAATATAAACGTAACTCTTCCAATTCAGAGTACTTGGTTTTTGCTGGTCAAAAAAATTCCGGATTTCTTGTACTGATTTAAAAGACATATTTTTTCCAAATATTTTTGAATTCATAAATCTTTTAGCAAAATTAACAATTTCATATTCCACTTTAAAAAGGTAATTCTTAATAATGGATGATTGTTTAAGGGAATAATATGAAGGTTTATTCTTTTCCATGACCTTAAGAACTTCTTCTGGGCTTTGGAACAAAATCCATATATATTCTACTTGAAGAAGATCTTCTAAGATTGTCAAGAATTCTTTTTCAAAAATGGGTGTTTTTTCTATTTGGTTAAGAAAATAGGGGACTTTGATATTCCGAAGGTGCGAGACAGGGCTCTGAACCAGATCTATTGCATTGAGATAGAGGTTAGACTAGTTTGGAATTTCCGTGATATTGTTATCCAATAATTCCATTAAGTATGGAAATTCTGTTGACATTTGGATTTGTTTGAAGTAATTGTGTCTGTCTAATCTGTCCAATTCTGTCTTTTCTGTCTTTTCTGTCTTTTCTGTCTTTTCTGTGTAGCTATTAAGTCCAACTGAATTCCATTTTTGTCCAGTGCGAATCTCTTCCTTATATAGTCTGTATAAATCCCCCATTGAGTCACAGTTCCATTTGAACCCAGCATAAGGCCATCTCTCTACCGTCCTGCATATAGGACCACTTTTACCAGTTCCTGTATATAAGACCACTCTTTACTCGTTCCTGCATATAAGACCACTACATAATTTACCCAGTCCTGCATCCAGTACATGTATTCATCGTTCACCAAAATCATCCAAAATCTTCCAAATATATATATTAGTCAAATTTTAACGCTAGTTACAGTCCCAAAAATCAAACTATCTTTTCTCAATAAATTATCTCTACTGCTCTAGAATGTGTAGTACAATACCAACTAGATATAGTAGAATAGTACACTTCTTCATGGTAAATTACCGGTAAATCAGTTTACTTAGTGAGAGAGTGTACGAAAAAAAACAGCCACACAGCTATACATAAATATAGGCAATATAAATTAATATATCCATAATAATATGGTGTTAATGATCTCGTCTGTTAATAGTCATAAATAACGACATGTATACTATGCAGGAATTTCCGGGGTAAATAGTGCGAAATTTCATCTGTTGAACATTGAGACTCGCACGTCTCATACGTACTGCATACTGAATAGGTGAGATGCACGTCATAAGTTCAATATGCAGGAGGTGCAGATGAAAAAGCTCTTCGGAAATGATTCCTGGAAATAACGATCCAATTGGAGAAATACAGAAGGAACGAACAGATATCTCCGGAGTGGGTCTAAGGAAAGGTTCTAATAAGAGATCTCGGAAAGTAAACCTTTCAGAGATATTCATGCGCAAAGGAATATTTTGAGGGATTTTGGAACTAACTCCGATCAAGGAGTTCCAAAAAAAACCAATGAAATCTCTCCGTTAGAAATCACGCATGTGGGATTTAATTAGACAGGAAGGAGGAATAGATCCGATGGAATGTTGTTCCGTGGATAAGGTTCCAGTCATTGGTGTATATAAAACGAGGAATTTCTCTGTCAGTTTTAAAGGTCTTGAAACAATTCCAGTTATACACAGGAAGATTTTCTTTTAAGAATATATGAAGAAATGACTGAGATTATAACTAAAGTGGCTTAGTTATTAGAGTTGAAGACTAAAGAAAGTGGTGTTCCTGCATATGCGAGTGTTAGCAATAACGCGCAATAAGTCTCACGCATTGAATGGGACTGCATATAAACATTGAGACACATGAATCAAGAGAACAATGATGGATGAGTTTATTCCACATCTCGTCTAATTCTGTCTGATTCTAATTCTGTCTAGCTGTCGTCTAATTTTGTTTTATTCTCGCCTAATTCTGTCTAATTCTGTCTAATTCTGGAAAACTCTCGTCTAATTCTGCCTAATTCTAATTTTGTCCAGCTGTCGTCTAATTTTGTCTCATTATCGCCTAATTCAGTCTACTTCTGTCCAATTCTGGTACGCTTGTCTAATTCTGTCCAGCTCTCGTCTAATTCAGTCTAATTCAGTCTAATTCAGTCCAACTGTCGTCTAATTTTGTCTCATTATCGCCTAATTCTGTCTCATTCTGTCCAATTCTGGTACGCTTGTCTAATTCTGTCCCGCTCTCGTCTAATTCAGTCTAATTCAGGAAAACTCTCGTCTAATTCTGTCTTATTCTGTCTAATTCTGGAACTCTTGTCCAATTCTGTCCAATCTGATCACGTGCTCTCAGTATACATAACAACAGAGATCATCGAATAGCTCAGTTTCACACACACAAAAGAGTCTCTGCATAATGATTTGAATCAATCCCAGTAACCTTAAGAGCTGTTTCGCGTTCTTATATAGTCCATTTCTGATTTTCTTACTTGGAATCTCCTTGAAAACTCTTGTTTCTTTGGAACCTGCATACTGCGCCGCTTTCTCACTATATGCACAACCTCTAATAATTGACTCACTAAAAGAGGAATATATATATAAGCATGAGCAATTTAGGAGTGCATAGTAGATCCGAAATGATCTCCGGCTCTTATACTTCTTCAAGTTAAATTTAGGTTTACTGTAATCCTGGATAGGAGTGAATAGTAGTGTATATAGTCAAAGTACAATAGACAGTAGGTGTAGTAATGGGATTGTACCTGTATATAAGAAAAGGATTTTGCCCTAAAACAGATCATTTACGGTTCATGCAGGATAGGAAACCATTTGAGAGCTTAAAGTTTCACATGGCCAAAAATACGTTGATTCGTATCACATTTACACAATATACAGGAGAAGCCTTATATGCAGGTCTACTTACTACACTCTTTAGAATACGCTATTTGAGATTTAAAGCCTGGGTCTTTTATGTAAAAATTTTACAGGGTAACGACATTATTCTTGAGGTGAGAAAGCTCCAATTCAGGAGATCAAGGGCATATAATTAAAGGCAAGTCTGCATATAAGTTAATATAGTCCTGCATACAACCATACAGTACATTATAATCAAGAAACAAGACTGTTACCTACTTTCACTTGTTTGGAAAAACACCTCATAGTTTCTATTTTTAGATATCATCTTTTTGGTTTATAAATCAGGGGTTCAAAACCATCGTTTGATGTTTCAGAATATTCAACGACCTGCATATAGTGACGTATACTATAATCACGTTGGACACACTAGAATCTAGACAGTAATAGATGGAGTGTATATAAGGCTACTTTATTAAACTCAACGATACTTTTTTATCTATTCCTAGTCTTGACTTAATGATCTTCCTGCACTTGACCCATATGCAGGAAAACACATTACCAACTCTAAACCTAACTATGTACCCCTATTCTTTCTTTTGTTTTTAATAATTACAACTCCGCAGCCCCACGTACCATGTTCACGTACTATGAGAACAGTAGAGTAATTGTACAGAAAGATATAGAGTCTTTAAGGTGCTACGATATATGCAGGACATGCAAATGCTACAATTTCACAACCATCAGGACCCCTTTCTAATTCTAAATTGTGTTCATTTAAATAGTAGTACATTTATTAATAGTTATAGATTTCCAAATAGCTGTAAAGTTTGTCAAAGTCACTAGAGTCAAGACTAATAATATATTGGTAAAGCCACGACCGGGCTACTGTGCAGTACTTTCAAGTTTTCGATATCAGGATTTGCCAAGTAGCCAATTAGAGTCAATAAAAAGGATCAAGTGGTCTTAATTTTTGATTCAGTTGTCTTAATTTGTGTGGTTGGGAGCCCCAGGTTTTTTGGTTATGAGCATTGTGAATGTCTGGTTATGAGCTCTGATTTATCAAAATATATGTCAAATTACTATTTAGAAGAATTCAAAATATTAAAGCTTAAACAAGCAAATTACTACTTATTAGTAGGATTTCCCAATTAGGAAATTCCAATGGAAAGAAGTGGGTAAATATTCTATGCACGTGATCAGTTAATATAATAGCCATTCTAAGATTTGTCTACTCTTTAAAAAGTTACATAAATACATTCTATAATTTATACACATTCTAAATGCTAGCAGGCTTTGATCTCACATTATGCTAGTCAACTCCATATCCAGATTCAACCTGCTAGTATCCATGGTATGGACAACAAAGTCAAACCAGCACCATTGCATAACTCACCATAAGCAAGGCCATTGGATCCAGTGTGTGGAGCTATCACTGAATTATCCACTATTAGTAGAGCATTATGTTTGAAAGACATAGAATCGGTCACAATCATCAATTTCTGTCAACCTTTAAGAATGTCTATTCTCTTCATCTGAAAGGCTGGTATGGTTGGTTATATTGTCCAAACCCAGTGGCTTGCGATGGGAACCCGTATTGTTGAGGTTGCCCGGTCATCTGTCCATACAACTGGGTTTGTTGCATTGTCTGAGGCTGTCCAAAAGATGCTGCATACTGTTGTCCTGTCTGCATCTGTCCCATCTGTCCTGTCTGCATCTGTCCCATCTGTCCTGTTTGCTGAATGCCCATTTGAGGCTGTCCCATTTGAGATTGTCCCATTTGAGATTGTCCCATTTGGGTTTGCCCTGCTTGCTGGCTCTGTCCCGTCTGTTGCGGCTGGTTGTAGAGGGATAAAATATTCAGCTTGGTGGCTTGCTGCTGCAAATATTGGGGGTTGGTCTGCTGCATCAAAAGCTGCTGATGTTGCGGGTTGTTCGGATCCATATACTGCTGGCCATTGGCATCAACATACGAAACTTGCCCGGTGACTGGATCGGTGTATTGGTAGATCTGGGGCTGTCCCGGCTGAACCGCCGCTTGAAATTGACCCGTTGGTTGTGCTGCTGCTGCTGCATATTGCCCTGTTTGGGTTGCACTTTGTGGCTGGTTCCACCACTCGCTCCCCGAGCTTGTGGCTGGCGTGGTTGCTGTTGTCGAGTTTCCTGCAGTGACGTTTGCTGACACTGCTGAGCTGGAAGACTGTGTTGGACGTCTGGGCAAAGAGGGAGGCACTTCCTCCAGCGATGGGTTGACCTTGGCGTCGTTGTCCAAAATGTCCAAGGCCAAATTAGTATCTCCCTTGGCCAAAAGCAAACTCTCCAAAACGGCATCCATGTCTGAGTAGCCAAAGCCCCGGATCTTCTGTGCCTGCAGCCGGTACTGAGTCAGTTCGAATGTGGTCAACTTCCGGTGGCTCAATCTCGGCACCGCTCCGTTGCGGCTGCCTACCGCCGACTGCCGAGACTGGCTATTGTCATAGTCTGATGGGCTCAGGTAATCCGAGCCACCATATTCCGACGCGTCAATGTTGTCATCTCGGAATTTACCATCCACATATTTCTCCGACAAGAACTCCTCAATTAGGAAATCGGAGTCGTCGTCGTGAGGGAAAGGCACCTTCTTGGGGTTCCACCGTTGCTTGGCGCGTCTATTGCCGATTTTCCTCATATTTTCTAGCTGTGATTCCGACCATGATTCCAACGTGAGTGACTTGACCATTGAAATGGGCCGCCCATCTGGCCCGTTCCTGGAGAGCACCTTCCTATGGCAGTTTGCACATCTCCCGCAGAGTAAAATGCCAAGATTGACCGATGCCCACGTGGGGTAATCGGACCCGCACTCACCACACTTGTTCAGGTTATTGCGCGAGTTGATGATATCTATCATCTGCTTTTCAGCTTGTTTTTGGTTTTTCCGGAACATGGTATGGAATGTTGATCTTGTAGGACTGGAAGACACCGGCGCCCAAGAAGCCGCGCCGCCAGGTACATGCGGCACGTGATGCGCCGCGTCACGTGCCCATGTTATATGCCGTATACGACTTTATCCACAGCAGTTTCCTGTAAAGTCTGTATACGTTCATGCTGCAAATTTCATGCGTGACCCTGCTATCTTCAAGCTGTCTCCATGCCTGCATATTTCCATAGACCTTTGTGGAAGTTCGTTCTGGACCAACTTGGACTAGTTTCCTGTATTCGGAAGTTTTTCAATCACAGTATCACCTTTATTCTGCACATCGTGTATGACCTAAGATATGGTAGTGGATCACTGACCTTATATTTGGTATCGCTGACCTCAGGTAAGTTTGATGGGTAGCATGTTGTCGTTGGTTTGGATCAACATCCGGTCGGTTTCGAGTTTAGCATCTTTCAAATTCGTGGGTGGCATCTCCTGTAGCGCCATGCGTATCTGCGTAATCTCTGACAGCAGAAGTTGTTTGGCCAAGGGTTTTGGTTCACACACCAAAAGAGTCAAGTGATAATCCATGAGCGAATTATCGTGGGCAATGTTTTGATTGGCCGAGAATTGCGCCCAGTTGTAATTGAACTTCAAGAGATCGGCTTGTATGCCTATAGCTCGTGTGAGCTTCACAAGGTATTGGTGTTCTGGCAGTGTGGAAAGAGGTTTTTTGGACGAGTCATCCGTAGTCTCTACCGTATTTGAGAGGTTGCCAGATTCACTAGACTTGAGTTCTGAGTCTTCGTTTTCAGATTTCTCCAAATTGTTCATGAACTTATTGATTTTTATGCCCAAGAACACGGCTGCTGTTTTCAGCAGCTGAAAGAGGGTGATCTTTGGATCTAAGGCAAAACACACCTTTCGCAAACCCAACAAGGCATCAAGTTTGGATCCTTGATCCGCAATTAAGCTTGGTGGAATTTGGATTGCTTTTGCTGCTCGCTCAAGGTTCTTGGCCATCTGCGGTAAAAGATGGGCATGCCCGAATAAGTTGGGAAATAGCGTCGTGTGGAGCGCATTTATGGCATTTTTGTTGCTATGACCAAACTTTCCATGAAACACTGCAGTATTGAAGAGATTGCTGTTCCATACGAAGCGCTTTTCAAAGTCAGGAACTGTGTTCCGACACGCCAGGAGTGCCTGGGCACTGGCTTGGCGGAGTTTCTTCTGGGTGTGTTTATTTGGAAGCCACGAGATATACGCAAATGCTCCCACTTTCTTATGTCTGTTCATACTGTATTCTTCGGAGTATGTGACGAACGATTTTGAATCAAGAGGTGGTAGGGCCTGTGATGAGGTGGAGGTTGACGGTGGGATGTCCTGGTGAGTTGGACTGCAGGAATTGGGAGCGATTGACGGGGTGTGTGCAGGACGTTTAGCTTTTGGATATTCAGACTCTTCTTCAAAACTTTCGTGATTCTCGTTGTCGTCTTCTTCGCTGTCTGAGGAATAATCACGAAGAAATTGCATGCTCGTGATGGGATGAGTAGGCTGGCTAGCATGTCGCGCGCGAGACAATGCGGCTCACAACAATACCCCAAAAAAAAATCCACCCGGCCAAAGGATCTCCACATCTCCGGACTTTCTTCGCGTAAGATCGGAGATAATATGAGCACATAATTAATATTCATGAGTGGCTCATGCAACATAGTCATACAATCTTATAATCACATTGTCCATAAGTAACACATAATCACAATGCAAACCACCACACATAATCAGACAAACATCAGAGACACAAAGATCAGAGACACAAAGATCAGAGACACAAACATTAGAGACACAAACATCAGAGACACAAAATCAAAGACACAAACATCAGAGACACAAAATCAAAGACACAAACATCAGAGACACAAACACCGGAGACACAAGCGTGGTCAGATAATAGTAAACTCAGATGTTTCGCTGATCAGGATTGACATCTGAAACCATAAATTAAACGTATGTAGAAGGCGTTAATTTCTATTAAAGACCAACAGACTAAGGATTCCATTTTGAAAGGTATGATGACTGATTTGTCTAGTCATTGAAGAAAAGTATTTGTAAATATAAATGATATTGAGGGATGGGGGCGGGGATGTACATTTATATATTTGGGTTTGCGGCATTTTCAAACACAAGCCAAGCAGAAACAGCAACCAAGCTGATGTGCGTCTGAAACACTGCCGAGCAAATGTACATTTGAAACTACAGCATATGATGAAACATGGTTACATGAGTCGCCCGATGCACGCAAGTCGCATGGCGCAACCCGTAAGGGGTAATGATACAACCGTACATGACAGTCTCCTTGGTACAATACTGCAGAGAGTATATATTGTAGACTATTGGAGTACATATAGATTTGGGATCTGTAAATATTGAATCGTAAATAGGTAGTTGCTGAAATTGCAAGCGAGGGGTAACACCAGTGCCTCCCCGATTTGCAGCCACGCACCTTCTCCTCACTATTATCCCAACGCACCTACTCGCATTTACTGCCTGGTCGGCCTTAAAATATGCGACTAGGCACACAAAGCTGCATGCTTGTTTCAGACATAAAAATATATAAAGCGCCCCTCAATCCCCCTGTGTTCCTTTCCTTCAAATTATTTTGCTCCAGCTGATGCCTGTCCTTAATGTCTTATTTTCAGGGGTACTTTTGATTCCAGGCCTCCGCAGTTTATACTATGGTTGCTTTAAGGCGGGTCATGTTGCTATGTTATTTAAGATACAACGGATTTAAAGGTTTGTTTTGCAACAGAGGGGGCAATGGAAATGATAACTTATTGCCCAATGGTTTTTTAAATTACAAGCCCTTGTTCAAACCATATCCTCAAAAAGATGACGTTACAATTTTTGACATCACGGCAAAAAGGTTGCATATCATCAAAAATGCATCTGTGAATTCAACTGCCCCAAATTGCTCGACAAGCCATTAACTTGCATGAATAGCGAATTTAATTGATCATTCATGACAAACTCAAATTTACTTTAAGTCTACTTACGAGGCAAATGACAAGAAGGAGCCAACCTTGCGATCCTATCACCACTCAAGACTTGCATCACCAAAAGACCACCTGGATATCTAATCAGTTCCAATTACTGCGCCTTGAATCAATTATATTACTTTGAGTGAAATGATTGAACCTGAAACTTGACGGGAGGTACTGAAGTGTGCATATAACCGCAAGCAGATAATTAGTCATAGCCTGCACCCGGTCGGCCGGACCGCGCTAGTTTCCCCACAACGCGCCCACACCCGCCCCACTTTTCGCTTAGAAATGCACCAATCGGATGGATTATGAAGGGGGAGCTGGTAGTAAGTGGCGCTTGAAATTGTTACAAATTCCTACATCTTGATAACTTTTTGGGGCGTTCACGTGAAAGAAATTTTTTGCAACAATTGCACTCCGGCCGGCATACAATGCCCGGAATCGCGCCGGAAAACACAACGACGCCCATTCAGAACTTACATCATGATCCAGTCAATTCTAAAAAACAAAGACTAAGGTGACTTCAAAGGAACCTTTCTTTCGGGTATTTTTGCCTGATTCCAGAATTTGCGGCTTTTTCTTCGCCCTGTTGCAGGTGTTATTGTGATGGATGACTCAAGGCGCAGGACATCTCAGCAGAGAAAGAAGGCGAGCATTTTTTATGCTGCGAGTACAGATTCCTATCTTCACCAGATTTTTTCAGGCTACAACTTCATTTTACCATAAAAGGCCCTCAGTCCCAGGAATCTACTTATCATTTCAAAAAATAGGCAAGCTGGTCTTTTGCTAATAACTCCTATTTAATATTGTGACATATCTACAGCATGATGCTTCGAAGTATTTGCCGCCGGCCTGTTGCCGAGCCCGAATCTGCTGACTCGCTTGACAAACCAAACTTTGCCGTGGATATCCCTGACGCCATCTACAATCTTCGTATAGTGTTGATTGCGCTTACTGCGGCGTCTGCAGCCGTGATTATTGGATATGATTCCGGCTTCATTGGCGGAACCGTTTCCTTGGCATCTTTTCAAAGCGAATTTGGCCTCGACAAGATGACTGCGGGAGCCAAAGCAACCGTGGAAGCAAATGTTGTTTCTGTTTTCCAGGCAGGTGCATACTTTGGGTGTCTTTCATTCTATCCCGTCGGGGAGATTTTCGGACGAAAAGTGGGCTTGATCATCCTGGGCTTCTTGTTGACATTAGGAGCAGCGATCTCGCTCATTTCCAGCTCCAAAAACGGCCTAGCGGCCATTTATGCCGGCCGTGTATTGACCGGTTTTGGTATCGGAGGATGCTCATCGTTGGCGCCAATCTACGTGTCGGAAATCTCTCCTGCTGCCATAAGGGGCAAACTCGTGGGGTGCTGGGAGCTCTCATGGCAAGTGGGCGGCATTATTGGGTACTGGATCAACTACGGAGTGCTCCAGAACGTGCCCGCTGGACGTAAACAGTGGCTCATTCCGTTTGCTATTCAATTGGTGCCAAGTGGAATTTTCTGGGCGCTCTGTTGCTTCATTCCCGAGTCGCCTAGGTACCTTGTGGCCAAGGGAAAGTTGGAGGAAGCTCGGCGCAACTTGGCATTCATCCGGAATATCGATGAAGACCATCCTTACCTGGTCCACGAGTTGGACAACATCTGCAAGTCCATAGAGGAGAACTTCAACGAGACCGGAAGAGGCTTTTTTGACCCCTTGAAGGCGCTTTTCTTCAGCAAGAAGCTTTTGTACCGGCTCTTCTTATCGACATCGTTGTTCATGATGCAAAACGGGTTTGGCATCAATGCCATTACTTACTATTCGCCCACCATCTTCAAGTCGTTGGGCGTTCAGGGCGCCAACGCAGGGCTTCTTTCCACGGGTATCTTTGGGATTTTGAAAGGTGCAGCGTCGTTGTTTTGGATATTCTTCTTGGTTGATAAGTTGGGCCGTCGTTTCTGCCTCTGCTACCTCTCCATTCCATGCTCACTTTGTTTATGGTACATTGGAGCATATGTGAAGATAGCAGACCCCACCCAGCGTCTCGAGAGCGGCGATGCAGGATCCACTGCCGCAGGCAAAACGGCCCAGGGGCTTCTTTACATTTGGACGGTCTTTTATGGCATGACGTGGAACGGGACAGTGTGGGTGATTTGTGCAGAGATCTTCCCACAATCAGTCCGGACAGTGGCCCAATCGATCAATGCATCTTCCAATTGGTTCTGGGCTTTTATGATTGGCCACTTCACGGGCCAAGCACTTGCAGGGATTGGCTACGGTTACTACTTCCTCTTTGCCTCGTGCTCGTTAGTGTTTCCCATCGTGGTGTGGTTTGTTTACCCGGAAACAAAAGGAATTCCGTTGGATGGAATCGACAATTTGTTTGAGGTTCGGCCATGGAGAGCTCACGAATATGCATTGAGGAAGTACGAGGCCAAATTCGAGAGGTCCACTAACGGATTGGATGAGATTGTGGGCGGGCCCAAGACGGAGGTTTCGGTGGAAGCTTCTGGCGACTCAGACCAAGAAGAGAAATGAAGAATGGGCTAAATTCCAAGGGTTCAAGGGATGTCAAAAAGAATGAAAGCATGAAGGATGAAGAAATTAAGGAATTAAGAAATTAAGGAATTGAGGAATAAGGATGGAAATGAATTGAGGAATAAGGATTGAAAGGAATTGAAGAATAAGGATTGAAAGGAATTAAGGATGACTAGGGACATTTCCTGTATGGAGACTCGGACCATTATGACTACTAATAATTCTACTAATGATTATATAGTGATCAGCAGCCACATGCATTTTCTAATAGATGAAGGAACCAGGAATGGTCTGATATAGGAAGTGGAATACGATGTTTTAGGAATAGGTGGGATGATGTTGTGAGGTGTGCACGTGAACTTGATGCATATGACAGTGCATGTGAAATATGCATACAGTGCACTGGACAACGTTAAATGATAATGGATTTATAAGATGTTCATATTTACGGATCCAATCAACGCTTCTATTCCCAATAGACACTTTAAAGATAAATGGGACACGCTTAGAAGGTGGGAAAGAGAAGAGATGTTTATGGACGCACGAACCGGATATAAGCACTATATGCAGTCACAACCCCTCTCTTTCTGCAGTACCGACTGGTTTATCTGCAGGACGCACTTTTCACAGGCATGCGCAAAATGTGGGGATGAATTAATAAAAGGCGCCAGAACCGCAACCAAACTACACCCATTCTTTCACAACTTATTAGAATGTGGTTTCCCGTACAGGTTCAAGAGAAACATCTCGATCTCTTCCTTAGTATGGCAGATGGTTTCATCCTGCAAGTATCGCCCGAAACTCTTCAGCCTTTCATCCCCCATTTCTCCAATTCACAACTTCAGCAATATTGTGAAAAAGTTCAAAAACCTTCGGATTATCCCGCTATCCGTGATTTTCTTCGAAATTCACTTAACCAATCATCTTCTCAATCTTGTCAACTTTTTTATATTGTAATGACAATCCTTTCAAATCGAACGCTTGCATATGCGCTTACGAAGTCCAGCAAATTAATTCTGGAAATGACGGTTAGTGAAAAACGACTCCTTTTTCTTCTGTGGCGAGATTCTCCATTAGAGACTAAAAACAAAATCTTTTGTCTTTTTTCTCGTTTATCACTTACTGCATTTTCACTTGGTGCACCTAGGGTTCATTTTGAAGCTATGGATTATCCACAATATGAAAAGCGTGAGTTAATTTATGAGGGCTATGAAGTTCCAAAGGGTACTTTGACTATGGCTCAGATCAATGATCAGGTTCATGAAGTGGGTTTGGATGAAAATAGACAGACTTTGGATGAAAATAGACAGATTTTGGACAATAACAGTCAGACTTTGGATGAAAATAGACAGTCTCTGGACAATAACAGTCAATCTCTGTCTCTGTCTCTGTCTCTGAGACTGCTTCTGGGACTGGGACTGGATCAAGGTATTAAGCAAGGATTATCTCTGGGTTTAGGACTGGTTCTGGGACTGTCTTCAAACCAAAGTCTGGTTCCAGCGGTGGTTCACGTGGATGTGGATGTGGTGATTATAGGGTCTGGATCTGGAGCTGGCGTGGCAGCTCATACTCTTTCTAGAGAAGGCTATAGTGTATTGGTTCTTGAAAAAGGCAAGTACTTCCGGCCAGACGAGTTGGTGTTTGATGATGCTGAGGGTATGAAGAACTTGTATGAACTGGGAGGTATTATTTCCACGGAAAACTCCCAGACGGTATTGTTGGCAGGTCTGACGTTTGGAGGAGGCTCCACCATCAACTGGTCTGCATGTTTAAAGCCTCCGTTCAAGGTACGCCAGGAATGGTATAAGGATCATGGTGTGGACTTTGTGGCTACAGAAGACTACGACTCTTGCCTTGACTATGTGATGCAACAGATGGGGGCTTCTACCGACCACATCGTGCACTCTAAGCTGAACCAGGTGCTTCTTGATGGAGCTGCCAAGTTGGGCTATAAACACAAAGCAATCCCGCAAAATACAGGTGGGCACGAAAACCATCTGTGTGGATTCTGTCACTTGGGTTGCAAGTGGGGAATCAAACAGGGCTCCATGGATTTATGGCTTAAGGATGCGGCCGAGTATGGTGCCCAGTTTATGGACCAGGTGTTAGTGGAGCGCATCGTTAGGAATAAGCTGAATGTGGCCATAGGTTTACAATGTGTGGATGGACGCACAGGAAACCACTTCACCATCAAGGGAGCAAAGAAGTACGTGTTGAGTGGAGGGTCTCTCAATACGCCAATTCTCTTACAAAAGAGTGGCTTCAAAAACAAACACATTGGACAGAACCTCAAGCTTCACCCCATGACCACAGTGTTTGCGGTGTGGGACGAGATCAAAACAGACCCATTTAACCATTCCATCATGACTGCAGTTTGTTCCGAGGTTGAAGACTTGGATGGCCGTGCTCATGGGTGTAAAGTGGAGACGTTGGTACATTCTCCGGCAATAGAGGCAGCTTTTCTCCCCTGGGACTCCAGTGACCAGATCCGCCAAGACTTGATGAAGTACCAGCGCACATCGGCCTTTATTCTCTTAACCAGAGATACGTCTTCTGGGTCCGTGTCACATGATAAGATCAAGGACTCATTGAAGGTGGACTATGTGATCAATAAGTTCGACCGTGACTGCATGAACAAGGCTATCTTGATTGCCATGGATGTGGCATACATTGAAGGAGCCGTGGAGCTCATCCATCCACATTGGAGAGCCGGTCGGTTTGCCAGCCTGAAGCCAAAACATGATCGCCAGATCTCCGATTCTGACTACCAGAAGTATAGACGTCATTGTGCCTCCGTTCCCTTGACTAGCTATGGAGCAGGGTACGGTTCAGCCCACCAGATGAGTACGTGCCGTATGAGTGGTAAGGGCTCTGGAGATGGAGCTTGTGATGTTCGGGGCCGACTTTTTGAGTGTGACAATGTGTATGTTGCAGATGCTAGTGTCATGCCCACAGCCCTGGGCGCAAACCCTATGATCACTACCATGGCTTTTGCCAGACACATTGCTAAGGGTATCTGTCGAGACTTGGCGCAGCCCAAGATCTAGACGATTCAAGAATTAGAATATGACTAACGAATATGATAAAACTACTTAGGTAGTGTAGATGCTACTATTTTGTCAATTGACGATAATCTTTTTAATTACAAGATATAGAGTTTTGAAATTAAGTAATAATTGGAAAAGTGGTTAGATGCAGGATACTGAATATTAAGTACCGCGGTTTAAATTTAAGGTAGTATAGTAACCAATATAATATAGCATTATAAACATCAGCCTTAAAGGATTCGTTCTATTAATTTCTCTCACAACTACATACAGATTAGTCTAGAGTGGTTTTATACAGTTGAATGGTAGTATGCAGGATTGTGGTATTATGCAGGATTATGTGCAATATGCAGGATCATAACAATATACAGGACTTTAATAATATACAGGACAATAGTAATAGTAGAATTTATACTAAATGCTCCGTGACATGCACAAGATAAAAAGAGTTGAGAGAATTCAGTTTTGACTCTAATATCATCTCCATTGATTTGTTTCCAGAATCCTGGCCTTTTTTAGACCCAAGGAAAAAATCTGGTGAGTTAAAGTCTCATTCTTGTCCTGCTCACCATTAAATGGACCCATAATGTCGTCCAGAGATCCGAATTGAACCAGGATTTCGCCAAAGTTATCATTCAAAACTTCCTAAATTGAATCAACGTACGAGTACGTAATTTGATTTACTCTAATTTGATATTCAATGACTCTAGTCTGCCTAATATAGTGGAGGCTGATAATCAACACTAAAGACCACTTTATGGGCAACAGATTCAAGATTAAAACCTTTTAAAATACAGTGAAAAACCCCATATTTTGTCAAAGCTCAAATCGTGCCCATGAACAATTCAGTCCAGGCTTCGGTTATGAATTAAGGAAGTAACAACATTCCCAATAAATTCTTCAATATTAATTATGTACCCAAGAAGTCTGAATAGTTAAGTTCAGAAGATGATTTTGCCTTTAAAATGAGTTTTTCTCGTTGATTTTGTATTCAAAATGAGTTTTTCTCGTTGATTTCGCTTTTAAAATGAGTTTTTCTCATTCATTTCCCCTTCAAAATGAGTTTTTCTCGTTCATTTCCCCTTCAAAATGAGTTTTTCTCGTTCATTTCGACCAATGAAGCGAATTTATTCCAGCAGTCCAAGAAAGTACATGCACAGAATCTGGACAAAATTGAAGGAGAAGCAAAGATTGAAGGTGTTGTTCTGTAACCTCGTCTTCATTTTCAAACTCTATGGTCACTTCTATACCGGAACCTTGAGTGTCCTATTTTAAACCTTTGTTATCCGTAATATCACGAGCTAAACGAATCAACATCTAGTCTGAAACTTTAATTTTCACCAAAAAAACGCCCTAATTCCTGATCTCTTTCCCTTCCCCTTCTATGCAGGACATCCTTAGTTTAATCCTTTATTATCTCCAATATTGGATCTACAGCTAACTATTTCACTGTAACTTTCATGTGAAAAATGGGAACAACTACAGATCTAAACCATCAGAGTGCTCTTATACAGGATCTACAGACTTGACTATTACAGTAGTAAATCATGGTTTATTAATTATACAGAACTGAGTAGTATAGCATTTTATAAATTAGTATTTGGAGTGGTTCTTAATGTTTCCATAGATTAGGACCCGGGTGTACTGGTTTTCTATCAATTGTTGTATTTTAAAAGATGTAATTATCATCTTACTTCTTTATATTGTGATTTCTAAATTTAGGTATATCCTTTAACTAAGCTTACTTCCCGGGAAACTCCCATAGACTCAAGGCTTACTCAAGGCTTACTCAGGGCTTACTCAAGACTTACTGAGGCTTACTCAAGGAGAGCACTCTTTATATGTTTCCCATTCTGGGCATAACTTGGTTACTCAAATCTCCATACATATATTCAAAAAGTAACCGTTTCATCTCAACCGTGAATACCAAAACCTCTTAAGACCAATACCTCTTGGATCGATTTTATGGAGTACGCTTATTGTTTCATCTGGAAACTACATATTGACCCATACGAGGTGTCTAATATCTTGCCTGTTCAACAATTAGAAGAGTAACCAATTGAGAAAATTATAGAATAGTTCAAGTCTTTGTATACAGTAAGTATATAGAGTGAGAGGATTTGAATACTTTTACGTAATAAGAGTAGGAGAAAGAGTATATTCTCAGTAGTATCAGTTAATATATGGGACCAGTAATTAGTATACAATGCCTTTTATAGAGTATAGATATCAGTATGAGTTTATAAAATTAGAGTGAGTAATAGAGTGAGTAATAGAGTGAGTAATAGAGTGAGTAATAGAGTGAGTAATAGAGTAGAGATTAGAATGAATAATTGAACGTATGAGACTCGCACGTCTATACGTACTGCATATTGAACCATATGAAATGATGATATGCCTCATACATTCAGAATATAGCATTCAGATGAAAAACTCTTCCGAAGTGAATCCTGGATATAACGAGCCAATCGGAGAAACACTTAATAACCATCCGATATCTCCGGAATGGTTCTCGGTTCTTATGTAGTAAGGGGAGTGCGATTTCGCAGCCACCAAGGCGTATACTCATGCACAAATGCGCGCACCTTGTTTCATCCCCTCTTGGTCGCAATATATAAAAGGGCATCCCCCCCCTTGAAATCAGCTGTAATTTTTTCCCCTACACTAGAAATACAATTCTTGATAAGTTGAAGTGCTTGGTCCGTGTTGAAGAGGCTGATGTGTTAAGACAAATGTATTAAGACAAATGTGTTAAGACAAATGTGATAAGACAAATGTGTTAAGACAAATGTGTTCAGACTGATATAAGATGGAACTAATGGAAAGATTCAATGAGAGATCTCCGGAACGAACTAACTGATATCCCCGGAAAGGATCTAATGGAAGGAACCAACTGATATCTCCGGAAAGGATGGAAAGATTCATGCAAAAAGGATGCTTTAGGGATATCATAACTCCACTCAAGGAGGTATCAGAGGTCAATGATAGGAGTCTGATTTGAATCAAGGATGAGGGATTTAAATGGAGCGGTCGAGGAAGACATTCGTCCGAAAGCCGTTCCATGGATACAGCTCAGTCAATTGGCTATATTTGATCCTCAAATCATCTGAGCTTGTGGCAAAGAATAAGGATTCCCATTATTGGATAGAAGAAGCCTTAACAAAAGCAATAAGATGACTACTGAAATTCCATACTTAAAGGAGTTATTGTTGGCCAATGAGATGCACGTGCCAGATTACGAGAGTGTTTTTGTTAATGCGCAACACAATGATCTCGCGTTCTATATGCAGTCCTCGAATCTATAGAGATAATAAATCCAATAATTTCAAAGACCTTTTATGAAGAATCCACAAAATCAGATTTACTCTTGTTTTAAAAAGGGACTATTCCCCTTAATTCACTTACAGTACGTATATCTTTTGGGGTGAACTTTAATTTCGACCTCTACTGCTCTCTGCGTTATATGCAGGATCCCATATACCTTAGTATTTAGAAGTTTCTGATGACCACAGCAAGATGTAGTAGAGGATATTATATAAATTACAGATACTAGAATATATTAGAGAGACTGTATACTGTCTAATTATTGTGATCTTTTATTGTAGTAGTTTTTTCTATATGCAGGTCTATGAACTTGTCTACGTATCCCTTTAGTCTGGGTATAGTACCTTTACTTCTGATCGTGTTAAATTTGGGACAGACACTAGATAGACACAAGACACTGGAAAGACACTAGACAGACACAAGACAGACACTGGACACTAGACAGACACTAGACAGACACTAGACAGACACAAGACAGACACTAGACATATACGTTAAATCTCTGAAATTAAGACAGATCACATTAGCACTGGGGCCTGGTATGTTGCTATGGAGTGTATACTATGGTTTCAGGATGGCCATAGTCTCTAGTATAGCACTTCCAGTGCACATAACCTAGGGTCTCGGATAGACAATTGTATGTCTACCGATTTAAGTGTATTCGACTATTTCACCTAATACAGTATATTTTCACTGGATAGTTTTTTACACCAGTCCATGTCTAGAAGTCTATTTATCGTTATTAGTATTGGAGAGTGTATAGTGAGGTTTTATATGCCGGAAACTACACCTCGGAAACGGAATTGTTGAGCACGTGACTTGCATTACCCCTCTTGTATTGAATCATTCACTACAGATATAAGGTTCCTATTCATATAAACTTTTCTTGAAACCCCTAAGATTCTATCTTCATTCGAAAATTTAGAATCCATGATTTTTTGTGGAGGATGAAACGACCCAAGTCAATAGGTCGGAACTGGATATAAGCCCCGGAACTGGATATAAGCCCCGGAACTGGATAAAAGTCCCAGAACTGAGTATTCCGGCCCGGTCATTTCACTGAAATTCCCAGCATTTACTAATCCATTACTAATTCTCGCATAGCCATAGTCATTCATGGATCCCACATTTCTACTATCCATAATACTGTTCATAGCTCTATACAGTACAATTGTATTCTATAATCGTTGCATATTCAGGTCATGTGAATAAAGCTTATTTAGAGATATGATGACCTGAAAATTTTTATCATGGGTATTGTACTTCTGATCATTTGAAGATCTGTCCATTGTTCGTCTGGCCTGCACATAACGAAAGTCTCTTTGTTTCCAGATCAGATGTTCTTGTTCACATAAAAACCAGTTAATTATTTAGTTATTAAACCAATCATTAGATAGATATACACAATTAAAATTCCCAAGGATAGCTTGTTAATATGTATGTCCTGCAGATAGTGTATATAAATCATGGATGGTTTCTTTGGCTAGAATACCATTTTTTCTTGGGGTAATTATGTGCAGGATAACTCCTAGATCAAGGTTATTGTTACCAAGAGCTTTTTATAACATTTTGATAATTTGCTCTTATAGTAATAGAAATAGAACAATATAAATGGTTTATATGCACTACTGTATTAAGATTATATGCAGGTTACATTAATTTAATCTCTTATTCACAACTATTTGATCACTCAGTACCAAATTACTCGGCATCTTTTTCCAAACATCATCATGATACGGCTATTTCCACTAATATTAATTCTTATATCCGGTAGGCATTTCGGGATAGTCCGTTTCCAAAAAAAAGATCTAAGAATTGGTCCCTATAAAACATCATAATTCCCAGTGGTTTAATAATTATCTTAGAAATCTCCAGTTTTTTATACTACCAAGTTTCTATTACTCTTCCCATTTCTTGATTATGAATTTTTTAACTGCTCTTATTTTCCTTGGTGTTGGAGCCAATGCTGTTTCTATTAAAAATAGACCCAACACTTACCCTAACCTGAAGGTGGATTCTCGCAACAACACATGCAAAATTCACCAAAATCGGAATTTTGATGATATTCCTCATGAGTGTTTATATAATGTTATTTGTGGAGGGCCTATTTATGATCAGGCTGAAAGATGTTTCCCCATTGGTGAAGAACCTGAAGGGACAATTGAATTTGCTGAGTTACGGAAGTTAAGTATCGCTTGTCGTCAGCAAGCTATTTGTAATTATAAACCTGTTAATACCTCAGGTTAAACATGGTCACATTACTTTACTGATGAAATGTATTTGATGGTTTAGACTGTCCAATTACTTTTAATGATCATTAAATGGAGAATGACCATATGCAGTACGCTTTAAATCTTTAAGTGGATTCTAAAGATGATCTTATTGTGGTTTTTTTTTTTGTTTTTGGGCTGATTTGATTTGTTTTAAAGAACTGATTTGATTGATGTGAAGTTAGCCTTTAATATAAGTCTACTTTTTCAATACCCTATTGTTAATCGTGCATACAGTCCTTGACCATATAATAGCATATTATAATATACATTTCACAGAATAATTATGTAATAGTACCCTGATTTCACTTCATAATCTATAATCCCATGTTATTCTTAACTTATAATTCCCAATTTTACTCTTAATTATTACGTTGGTCATGCACATAATCCATTCTTGCATTATATTCCTGTTTTCCTGCACACAACCCAACCTTCTTCCATCTTTCTTTTTATTTCTTATTCACTATATCATAATATATCATACAATTTCTACAGTTCCTTAATTATATATGAATTAAATTAGATAATTTTATCCCAATTAGGTAAGTCAAGTGATGGACTAGTTCAGTCTCCAAGAGTAATTTATGGAACATATCCAAACCTGGATTTTCCAGTCTCTCTAAAACCATTTGGCTATGATTTTTACTTCATTTTTTTACTACAAATCTCTACAAACTCTAAGAAAACTCCAAGAAAACTCCAAGGTAATTTTAACCAAGTTTTGTTCCTCAGGTCAAGTTTTATATCTATTAGCCTCACAATGGATCCAAAAGAAATGGCTGATTAATCTGGATTTTACTGAAAATCTTTAGTTATAAAGTTTTTTGAAGTCTTTTTTGATTATTTTGATTATATCACGATTAATTGTTCTACGTGGTGAAATTTTGGAGTAAATAGTTTTATTTTAAGGCTAATAGTGTCATTTTAAGGTTAATACATGCCCAGTTGACTTTAAAAAAACGCCATTTTTTGAAGACATCAACCTTGGATAAAATACTAACGAAAAAAGGCTTCAAACCGGTGGTCAATCAATCGTAGTATTTTTGTTGATGGTATAGAGGTTTATCATGGTTTTAATGAGTCGCGCAGTGTAAGGTTTTAGTTTGGAGAGAGCTTGACAAATGGCCCTTGGTTCTCCAAAAATGCCCAAAAAATATGGAGTCCGAAAAGGGCAACTTTAACCGAGCCTTAATTATTAATACGAAATTTCCGACATTCAATTGTAAGCATAAGCTGAAAATTGGGGTTAATTTGGGCTTAATCTGGGGGTGTGTGTCTATATGCAGTGCGCATTAATAGGAAAAATGTACAGTGATCAGTTTTTTTTTAATTTTTAATTTCTAATTTTTTTGGTATCGTGAGATGTACAGGTTTTTCTGGATCTTATGAGTTTCTCCAATTTATATAGAAATATCGATAATTATCCGACTTTGTTAGCTATAATTGTGTGGGAACAACTTTAGTGCCGTATCTGCAGGAATAACTTTAGTGCCTTATCTGCAGGAACAACTATAGTCTGTTATCTGCAGGAACAACGCATGAACCAAGACACAAGTGTGACATTTTCATTGTTTCATTGTTGATAAATTTTTCTTTCAGCTTCTTGCATGCAGGTTTCATGTCCTGATTCATACTTGTCGTTGTTTCAGATTCTTCTTTTGCATATTCCTTGTTTCAGCTTCTTTTTTGTCTCATTGTATCAACTCAGTTACTGAGTCTTGCACACTGACCATGCCATACGGTATATAGCCGTAAAAATAGTTCCATAGGTATTTGGAGTCGATATTATTTCCCATTCCCTTTTTTTTCCCGTTATTTTCTTTTTCCAGAAACTTCTCTCGGTTGCTTGTCTTGTGTGTTGGTGCTGTTCCTGCATATGCCTCACATGCTTTAGGAGTATATGCCAAAATCGATAAGTTTTTCGCCCGTTTGCCGTCACTTGTGCTTTGGAAAATGGATAGGAAGATGGTATTATGTGCCATGGTAAAGGAATTTCTTACCCCATTGAGGTGTTTTTAAAGGAGAAAACTGACATCTGCGAAACAGGAAAGTGACTAACTTTTCTGAATCTTATGGCTCCAAGTTTCTTGAAATTTCCATTGCTCCTGATCTCCATAATCCACTAAAGTAGAGTCCAATTGTGCAGGTAGTCAATGGAGTATAATCCCTTGAGTCAAGTATCAACAGTATAGTCACGTGTTGAACTTGTATTTCAGATGATCCCAGATGAGCTGTTTCAGTCTGCTCTAGTAGTCAGTGTCCTGTGTGAAGACATAAACATAGATGAGTGTAGTAAACAGTCCTCTCTATGCATTCATATTAGCCGGTAGTCTGTAGTCCAAGACTAGACAACCAGACAACCAAACAGCCAAACAACCAAACAACCAGACAACCAAACAACCAAACAACCAAACAACCAGACAACCAGACAATAGTAGACAGTACTAGATTAAGTACTCTCTTCCCTTGGTACTGGTGTGGTAGCTCTAGTTTGGCAGGTTCAATGAGTCATGCCAATTGGAAAAAGCATTAGGGGTTGTACCACTATCACCATGGTTTTTCAACAACCTGTTTAATACTCCATGACAAGGTCTTAAGCACTAGTTTCCTGGTAGGAAAAGTAACAGACTTGGTGAATTAGCAGAGTCCTTTTGCTCTGGAACTGAATCAATGGACTAGTCAAGTTGTTTCGAGTCCATCGAGATTTGGCCTATAATGTTCTCTTCTTCATAAGGCTCTGCCAGACTCTGCGTTACCCCAGCATTCTCCTTCTCTCCACCAAAAGGACTTCCAAGTTCATTGGTCATTGAGTAGTCATATCTTGGTTATTGGCTGCATCTTTGAGGCATTCAATATGTTCCATGAAGGCTCTGTGAAGGGCAAGCACACCAACGATCATCAGTGATTATGGATAGCCAATCAAATGGAAAACAAATTGAAATCAACAGTCAATAATAAACACTGTAGCCTTCCACAAGAGCTTGTTTAACCGGAAGACTTGTCTAATCAATCCATCATCCTCATTCTAGATCACTGTCACCTCCTCCATATTCACCAGTCGTTCTAGACTGTCCAGACCCCAACGGTTGTCACTCTAGACCCTAGCAATTCCTGTTCAATAGAGCTTGACAGTTACCATCCATCACTGTCCAAACCTTAAGATTCTAATCTTGTCTAGTCTTTCCAGTCTTTCTAGTCTTTCCAATCTTTTCAGTCTTTCCATTCTTTCGAGTCTTTCCATTCTTTCCATTCTTTCCAGTCTTCCTAGTCAGATCTGTCCACAATCTAACCACTCCTCGACCCAATTGCCTGACTGTCTAGTCGGACTAGACCATTCCATTGTCTAGACCACTGTTTCCAGTCAACACCTCATTGTCAACACCTCATTGTCAACACCTCATTATCAACACCTCATTGTCTAGACTTTTCTGTCTAGACTTTCGTGCCTAGTCCAATTGACAGAGTCACTTGACAGAGTCTAACTTGACAGAGTCCAAGGATAAATAGTAGTAAAGATCCTGTACTGATTGGGCCGAATCCTTAAGGAACCCTGCAAATCCCAATGGCCCTCGATCACAATCACTGCAAACCAAAAGCCGTTGAACCGACTCCAATTCCCCAACACTTTCTTCTCGTTCGTCCCCTTCCTTCTCTTCCCCTCTTCTCCCTTGTTCACCCTTTTTAGGTGCAATTTCCGCGGATGTTTTGGATACGCCAATGTTGTCAAATTCCCAAACATCTTTAATCCCATAAAAGCGAATTCCCTTAGAAATCATATTGGGGGCATTAGGAATGGTAATACTATGGTCAAGGGATGCTGCATGGAGTTTAATGATTCGGGAATTGCATTCCGAAAAGGGACATCGGGCAATATAATCACTTTGGGTGGGATTTATGGTAGGGGTGTTTTGGGGGTTTTGGAGATTAGTCATGGTGACTTCTAGTTGATTATGAGTAGTATTTGTGAGTATATGATATGGAGACTTTTGACGCGACACCCGTACACCACAGGGTCTAATATGCAGGATCAGACCTAATAATATATAAACAATTCAACTTTTGAACCTCTGAAAATTTTAATATATATATCTTTTGATTTTTTTCTTTTTTTAAAAGCCTTCTATGCTGGCGGATATCTAAAATATATCCCACTAGAGTAATTCAAACGTTACAACCACAATTATCACTTGAACATGACTTCAATATCCAAGATTCAAGACTCATCACTTGGTTGTGCTGTACATGTAACCACTTCATATTCAGGTGATAGTCAAGTACTGATCAGTAACCACTTGGTACAAGTCGTTGTTGGTACAAGTCTTGTACAAGTCATTGTTGGAACAAGTCGTTGTGGATGATCATAACTTGGAAGTTTCCTCCATCAACTCCACAGCCAACTCACTTAATGGAAAGTAAAGACCACCCACAAATTCAGCAGATGCAGAACTAGCAGTACCGTTCTTACTCCGCATAGCAACACCTTGTGAAATCACACAGATGCGTAGAAGCCCAAACACAGAGCCCATTCGCCATAAGTCAATGGGATTGTTTTTAGGGTCATTCTCTCGCCAGCTATGCCCAAACTTCTTCTGATAAAGCTCTAAAGCCTTACGTAAAACCTTAACAGAATCCGGGTTGTCCGACCCGATTTCCGTATCAGGAAACATCATCTTGTTCATGCCACTGGAAAACACGTACATCTGGAGAAAATTGGCGAGATCAAACATCGGATGGCCCAACGTACACAACTCCCAATCCAATACTGCCAAAACTTTCGGCTCCGTGGGATGGAAGAGGAAATTGTCGATCTTGCAGTCACCATGAACAAGCGTCACGTGCTGTGGGTCACGTGGCGCCCGTTCTAAGATCCACTGGCAAATTCTTTCAAACTCTGGAATCGCCTTAACCACATGAGCCTGCGATGCCTGCACCGCATTCAACGTCTTGATCTGTCGCTGGAAATAGGACGGTGGATTGAGCTGCACGGGTTTCTTGAATTGGGGAAAGTGTTTCGAAGGAAGATACTCGAGGAGCTGTGTACAGTCCACCAGGTGGATCGAGCTAATGGTATCCATGATAGCACTCCAGTACATTCCCTTTTCGGATTCTGGAATCTTGGGCATATCGGGCCTTTTGATGGGCCGCCCCAGGATATACTCCATGATATAAAATACCACCCCTGTTACCAGTTCGTCTTCACACAAAACGTACACTTCCGGAACGGGCACTTTCTTGCCATTTTTGGCACTTTCGTTACACAACGTAATGCCATTCAACATGTAAAATTCCCGCTCAATTGCATGGGCTGACTTGGAAACCAATTGTGAATTGCTCATTGGTTTCCGGCGCAAAACGTATTTGCTGCCATCTTCACTAGTGAGCAAGTATGTGGGGTTGGACTGACCAAAGGTGAACTGCTTGGCAGTAAAGGGGGCCCGGAAGGAAGGTACGGATTTTCCCAAGATAGCCGAATCGGGGAGATTGGCCAAGTAATGGCCCACGCTTTCAATATCCAAGGGGTTTCTAATGTCGGAGAATTCGGGCATTGTAGTGGAGAGGAAAAGTGAGCAGGTGCCGAGGTATGCACCCCGCATTCAGGTACCAGTCACGTGCGCGAAAAAACACGTGATCACAACTCAAATCATCACGTGACATTTTCGGGACCCACAAAACCCATAAAGTCATCAATTCACTTTTGAACACCATCATCAACTTTGAGAAACACTTCTCATTGACGCTCACTTGACATTAAGTGAGTAGTAATTGTAGATACCCCGTTGGCTGAACTCCACTGGCCACACGCTCTCCAGAAGCTCGCCCTGCAAGTACTTCTTCTTCTTGGTGGTGTTCATGTTGAAGTATCCAATGGAACAATTGATTTTCCGAGATGCATAACGAAGAAAATGGGGCTTGGCCACCTTTGTTTCCATCTTGGCTCCGGTCTCCAAATCATAGTAAACCATATTAGAAACCCCAGCTTTGTTCCCCGGTTTCCCCGATATCAAGGTGTTATACGATTCATCCGAGGACTCGATCTTATAGATCCACGCCCTTCTGCCTTCGTTATCGAAGAATTTCCAGATCACAGGAAGATAACTGGTGCTGTGAATCAGGAAATCCGTTTGCACTGGCTGAATCGTAAAGTGTTCGCCCGAAGTCAAGTCGTAAAGAGTCTTGTAGTCAAACTCTATGGCCAAGAGCCCAGAATCAAAGCTCTTCTTAAGAAACGACAGAAGGTTCCGCCGATCTAAACCCTTGCAGTTAGTAATATCGAGAAACCGAAGTGTGTCGTTTTCATTCAAAAGATGAAGAAGATCAGCCATATCGATCTTGGAGTGGGGAATAGCCAAGCTCTCCAAGCGAGGAAAGCGGCTTTTGATCACTGAAATCACCTGTTTATTAACCGGCATGCCTCCCACATTGAGGTACCGCAAATTGGGGGCCTTCAAGTTGTTGATGGTAAAAAGAAGGTACTGATCGCTCAAAGGCGAAACCACATTGGAGTCGATCTGGAGATTGAGCCATTCGAGCGAGTCGTTGCAGACTGCAGGGTGTTGCGTAAGGAATTGGATTAAGTCCTTGGTGGTTAATTTCAGACAACGGGCCAACGAGAGATGGGTTAACCTGCATGACTCGGGGAGGTGGTGCAACAACACCAGTGACGTAATTGATGTATGGGTCAAATCCAATCTTCGGAGATGGCAGAAATGGGGAAGCAACTTTTCAAATACTCGGAGTGGAAGATTTGAGCAATCATGAAACGAAAGCTTGAACAAGTGGCTCAAAGAGTCCGAATTAGGGTCAATGAACAATTCATCGAAAGCCTGAGCAAATTGTTTGGAAGAAGCACCACAGAAATCAAGAGCCTGGATTTTGGGCATGCAATTGAAAAGCTTCAGCAACACAGACGAGTCCATATCGTCTTGGATATTCTCCGAAGCCTGGAACTCGATCAAATTGGGACATAGCAGTAATGCCAAGTGGATAGTGGCCGAAGTGACCATCTGGATTTCCTGGTTCATTCGCCCGGTCCTCCCCAAACCAATAGAAGTAAAGGTCTGGAAATCCATAAACTCCACGTATTGTCCGATATCGGGTTGATTGATGATGTTCAGAAGAAACCGTTCAAATGAATTGGGCCGGTTGAAGATAGCATACTTGTAAAGAAACCGAATAGCAAGCTGGTTGAAAGGTTTCAGAAGCACCGGGATAGTTTTCAGAAACTTCTCCAAATTGGCCGGAATGGACGCGGAGTTTTCGTCATAATACACAATCTCGATGATCTGATGAAGAATCTCCATGGGTAATGAGAGCAAGGGCGAGAAGTTTTGCGTATGGGTCAAGTTGACCAGCGGGTCTTTAAGCGTATAGTTTTCAGTGATGGATGACGCCGAAAGAGCCCCCGAGTCCTGGGAATCTTGCGACATTACCGGCAGTAAAAAGAGCCCCGCCCTATCAGTAGGAGAAAAAGACATGGAAGATTTGAGGACATTTTGAATGGAGGTATCGATGACATTCGGAATGGAGTTTTGGTGTTGGAGCACGCTTTGGATAGAAGACTGGTTATGAGGCAAAGCAAAAGTCAATTCATGGCTTTCAACATTTATATAGGAATGATTTTCAGGATTCTGACTGTTTTCCAGTTGATGGTTTTGGTTTTGCAGATTGGAGTGGATTGAAGGGGACAGGGGTAGGTTTAAGGATTCATTAAGCACAGTTTGGATGGAAGGATATTTTCTCTTATTAGAAGAGTGACCTGCATACACGTGGCGGAGCTGGTCCAGGTTTAGAGGTTTCAGGCCCGAATGTCCCATAAACGTAGGAAGAGACTCGAGAGAATTGGATGACAGCGGTGACTTTTGTGCGGAAAGATCTCGGTATATATTGTGAGATGTCAACATGCAGGAAATGTTTAAATCAGTTTTCATTTGATTGAATTAATTTGAATTCGGTTTGGATGGGATATTTTTTTTTGAAACAAGGTTTTTGAAACAATTCTTTTTTGAAACGGGTCTTTTTTGATTTGGTTTTTTTGATTTTTGAATCTATCTTTTTCAATGACGTTGTATGCAGGACACGCTTGGTGGTTTTGGTAAAGAACGACTAGAAATGGATAAAGGAAGGTAAATCTGGAGAAGAATGAAAGGTAAATCTGGAAAAGAATGGAAGGAATGGAAGGTAAATCTGGAAAAATATGGAAGGAATGGGTAAGTAAAATCGAAACTGGAGGATTTTGAAAATCCTGCAGACAATTATGGGTCTGGGTATTTTTTTCGTCTCAGCCTCTTTAGCCTCTTTAGTCTCACAGTTTTTAGTCTCACTTAGACAAGACTCTTTACTTCAAGTCTGGAAAAAATCAGAATTTCTGTTTTAGGATTTTCTTTTTTTCAATTCTCTTTTTAATCCCGTCCTTGATTTTTGTCCTTGATTTCTATGCTTAAGATCGGCCAGTATCACTTCTTAAACTAATAGACTATTCAGTCTTTTCAGTGGTTTAAGAATTTTCAAACAGCTTTAAACGTAGGTTTAAAAGATACTTTGATCTCTAAGCTTTGACTTTTTAACCACAGTCAAATCTCAATTTCAACTGGATTCTTGGCCAATCAAAGTCTAATCAAAGTAATAAACCCCAACTTTGTTAATATGTTTAAACTGTAGATTCGACTCTTCCAAGTATGAGATTGAAGTCTATTTTTTTAAACCTCTTTTAAGAACAAACTCTCTCACTTAAACAGACAATTGATGATTTTGACCTTTAAAATTAACCAATTAATGATTTTGGCCCCACTTAAAACAGACAATTGATGATTTTGACCTTTAAAATTAACCAACTTATAATTTTTGACCTGCACTTAAGACTTTTCAACCAAAATTTTGTTCTTAGTGAGTTTCAGATTTTTTCACTCAAACTAGGATTTTCTCACTTTTCTCACTTTTCATTCACTTTTCACTCGCTTTTCTCACTTTTCACTCACTTTTCACTCACTTCTCACTCTTTTCACGCACAATCGCCACACTTTACCACCAATAAAATCCACAATTCAACAGGTTCCAAAAAAGCAACAATTTCAAAAAAACCAACAATTTCCAAAAAACCAACAATTTCAAAAACACTTCCCTAATTAGGAATCAGTAGCCGAAGTCCAAGTGAATAATGATTCTTAGGGGTGGAAGGAATGAAGGCGCAAGAAAGGCTGGAAAGGCTGGAAAGGCAGTAAAAGGCTGTAAAAGGCTGTAAAAGGCAGGAAGGAATGGAGGAATGGAAGGAAAGAAAAAGCTGGAGAAGGCAATTTAAAAAACAGCGGATTGTTCTCTTTTTATAGTTAAACAAAATGATGACTATTTTTGCCACAAAAACAAAAGTTACAGCCAAATCGGGGTTATGATAAATGAACACGTGGAGGAGGATTGAGGAGGAGTGGAGTGGACTGAGGAGGTGAAGATGATGAGTGCGGAGAAATGAAGATTTGCGGCCGATGCTGCGAAATGCCGTTCATGCCGGGCTCGGCTTATGCTCGGTCGAGACGTGCGCTTGGGTGTCTCTGGTCCACACACGACCTATATAAACTTCCTGAAAAGCCATAGTATTAAATATTTGATATGGGGTTTTGGTTTCTTTTTCTTGTTTTTTTGGCCTGAAATTGGGGAGGTGTTGCTTCAAAAATGCCTTATATGCAGGTTCCATTATACTTACCAACTGCAACATCCTGCATATACCACCCTGAACTCTAACCTTATAATTACCGAATCAGTTGGTACCGTATAATATATGGACTGCATGTAATCATGCACGTGATATATATACGATATATGCAGGTGTCCTAATATGAAACGGGTCCAATATGTAGGACTCACATCATTTATTACCATCGACAAATTCACTCCTTTGCTTAATAGTATTATAGTAACCTTAAATATTGAATTAATATACTCATAGGTGTGCGATTTGCCTAATTGGGATAGTCAGTTACCCAATTGGGATAGTCAGTTACCAAATTGGGATAGTCAGTTACCTAATTAAGATAGCTCCCCAATTAAGATAGATTGTTGCCCGATTAGGAACCTCAATTGCCTAATTAGGAAGTCAGTTTATAAATTCTCAAACCTGCTGAAGTAATCAATAGTACTAAGGTCGTGTAAAGGCTAAACTACCCCCTAGTTCACACCAAACAAATTAGATCAATACATTTGATATTTCAGTAGAATGCAATATGCCAGACTGGTATAGCTTCTTAGGGAACGTAGAGAATACGAGCTTATGTGCAGTTTTCATGCACCAATATAATACTTATATACACTCCTCTAATCTTAAGCGGTTATATGCACACCTTCCACCCCACCCCAAAGCAATCCCTCACCAACCGTCGTGACTCACAACTACTCCAATTGCTCTACCCCCAAATCAGCCGATTCTTACCCAATGAAAGAGTATTCCCCCATGCAGGACCTGGAGTCCATTGACGAGTTCGAGCGCCTCGAGTCCACCCTTCCCGACCCCCTCCGTCGCTCCGCCTCTTCCCTCTTGGAAAAACTCTCCGTTTCCGACCTGTCCCGAGTTCACCCGACGCCTACACATGTCAATCCTCTTCTGAAAAGTAAGGAGCATTCCAATGCGCTTTCTCGGCTTTCAAAGTCCGCCAATGGTCGGGCCAGCTCGCCTATTCCGGTCCCAAGACCCGATTTCAACGATGAAATCCATAAACCTGCACTCAACACCCACCAATCGTCTACGGGAGTTTTGTGGGTGACAGAACGGGCTGGTGAATATGGTTTTAAGGGAAATGGCGATGATGAATGGGCCAATTTGGGCCAGGGGGCTCCGGAACATGGAGATACTGTGCCGGGATCCTTTAAAAGACCCACGTCCATTCCAATTTCCGATGTCAGCAAGGAGTACGCTCCAACGGCCGGAATCAAGGAATTACGTGAAGCTGTGGCCAATTACTATAATGTGACGTATCGTCAGAACCAGGAGTCCAAGTATACGTGGAAAAACGTGTGTATAGTGCCAGGGGGTCGTGCCGGATTGATCCGGATTGCTTCGATCATTTCTGATTGTTACCTTTCATTTTTTTTGCCGGATTATACTGCATATGCCGAGATGCTTGCACTTTTCAAGAGTTTTGTTCCGATTCCGGTTCCTTTGGATGAAGCTGATAATTACGAAATCCATTTGAGTCACATTGCATTGGAATTACAGCGTGGAGTGTCAGCATTTTTGACCTCCAACCCAAGAAACCCCACTGGAAAATCCATGACAAGAGACCAGCTCTCGAGACTCCACGCTATGTGCAGGCTGAAGTGTCTTTTAATCATGGACGAGTTTTATTCCCATTACTACTATGATGATGGGTGTACGGGGCTGTCAATCCTGTCACT
Organism: Metschnikowia sp. 04-218.3; assembly: GCA_002374635.1. Classification (NCBI taxonomy): domain Eukaryota; kingdom Fungi; phylum Ascomycota; class Pichiomycetes; order Serinales; family Metschnikowiaceae; genus Metschnikowia; species Metschnikowia sp. 04-218.3. Next base: position 53,792 of record NLAC01001560.1, read on the forward strand.
GGAGTTTGTGCAGGATGTCAATAAGGACCCGGTGCTTATTCTTAATGGACTTACCAAGTCATTCCGCTTACCCGGATGGAGAATCTGCTGGATTGTTGGTCCTGAAGAGTATGTCAACAGTTTGAGTTCAGCAGGCTCGTATTTGGATGGAGGCTCCAATGCTCCGTTCCAGTATGCGGCCGTGGACTTCTTGGAGCCCTTAAAGGTGCGTCGGGAGATGAAAGCCCTTCAAATGCACTTCAAGATGAAACGGGACTATGTGATTGGTCGGTTATCGTCGATGGGGTTCAAGTTCAATGAGCGCAATACGCCCAACTCCACGTTTTATCTCTGGTTGAACTTATCCCATCTTCCAGGCAAGTTGAGCAACTGCCTTGGCTTTTTCCACGAGTGTCTCCACGAAAAGGTGATTGTGGTGCCTGGCTTTTTCTTCCTCATCAATCCGGAGAACTTGAGCAGACTTGAGGATGTGATCTGGTACAACTTTGTGAGGATTAGTTATGGACCTGAACTCCACCAGTTGGAGAAAGGAATGGACGGAATCGAGAGAGTCTTGAGAAAGTTTGGCCTCGAGTAATCAAGGTCATGTTTAGCTTTCTTGTGTTTAGATATGATGGACTTATTGAGCTGCCAATGATGGGATGCAATCGCTCTGCTTATACTCTCCGAACTCTATATTATATTACTTAACTTTAAAGTTGGAGTAATCTTTATTTTGAAGTTCGTAGCTATAATCCTATATATAAGCCAGAATACTGCATGTAGTATATGTACCCCAGTCTAATATATCAGAATACTGCATATAGTAAATGTACCAAAATCTAATGCATCACCATACACTCCAGACAATCCAAATATGAGCAATTTTAAATGCCTGCTACATTTAGATCAATTCAAATAAAGAGGTCCCACTTTTTGGTGCCTTTTGAATGTCGTCCCGATGTAGAAATGGTCTCATGACTATTCCTGCATCTGGAAACTGGGTTTAAAACAAGATATACACGGATTTGAAACGAAAAAAGTCAGAAATTACAATATTTTATATTGACAACATCCCGACATTATCAAAAACTAAACGTTTGATCAATTAAAACCAAAATCACCTTCTCCAATACCCTCAAAAACTCATGTACTTCCCCACTATACATCCAAGTCTTTGGCCAGCTCTATGAAGCCAGTAAAAAGTTGGGAATACGACTTCTCTCCATGGGCCTCTTCCAGAAACAAAATATGGCTTTTTTTTATTGGTAGATGTGGTCTACGACACCAGAACCAGCCTGCTGAAGAGTATCGAAGATATCAACAAACTTGGGACCATTCTTGGGCCCCAAATGGAGCTCTTTTTCGACCCATTGCTTAAATACTAACCGCCGACCTTTACGTACGTGTGAAAACAGTCTAGCGGCGAATTTTCGGCATTTTTGGCAGAACACTCCAAGATATCTCGCATAATACATGCGCGAGGGACGCTTCAAACAAGCTACTCCATGAATTTGGTTGGTATACTCCAAGATTTGATCATTTATCTTCAAAAAAAAAACCACTGATATTTCAAGCTCCACTACAAATATTGAGAAGATTAATATCGTGTTCCCTCTTCCCATTGATGAGGTAACAAGCACCAATTTGATTCCCAAAAACCGTATTGAAACTGGTGGAAAAGAGACGTTCGGGCCAGAATCTTCAGGTCATTAGCCTCCGTTTTGCCATTTTTTTATACGGAATTGGCCATATATTACGCCAACATATCGACATTTTAGTCCTGATTGTCCAAGTTTGTTAAGCATAAAGAGAAATACTTCTTTGGGAACCTCAAAATCAATAAGGAGAATTATTCACCTAAGAGATTGGAAAGTACGATTTTAGACTCACTTTTTGGTGCCTCTTATTCTCCCCTTTATGATGCATCGACTCGGTAGTAGTATTAGTATAAGAAGGTTGTGGTTGTGGTGTTGGTGGTGGGAATGATCATTACTATATAGAGGTAGTGCATATAAGATAATAAATGATCAAAAGATTTAAGGAACTCCATGGCGAAATTAACAAATATATTTATCATAATCAAGTTTGAAATGATAATAACCATTGAATTTACCAGAATTAATTGAATATTTTCGAAATTTTAAGGCGGTCCTGCATATAAGCCACCTAAACGTACCCGAAATTACTTATGGATAACTCATTCAACTTGAACCTTCAGAAATTGATTTTCACTATTATCAGTTTACCCTATTCCAAATCTTAGAGTCCTCTTTTAATTTTTTTAAAGTCATACTTTTCCCCATATTTACCATCTACTAAACATGGTCTAAAAAGCCCATAAAAGACCTAATCTGAATCGGATTGGAATATCTATTTATACTAATAATTACCCCTAACATCTTAAAAATGCTTCCCTTTTTCATATCTACCCGAAAAAAAGAACTCATATGTTTTTCTGTCCAAAAGCGCTATGTTTAAACTCATTTTTCTGTCCAAAAACCCATATTTAGACCCTTGTTACACGATCTTCTCCTTTTTTTTGTTTTTTTTTGGCACAGAACGTTCTTTATCTGTTCACATATGAGCTCAGAATTTGCTTACACATTTAGGAGCCATCAATCTATCGCTATCAATAGTTGATATTTGGTTGATCACCTCGCTTGTATGCAGGAACCACTATAATTTCACTTTCTTTAACACCCTTTTTTACTGTATCTTCAATTTTCTTCATAGTAGAATCTTCAAAACCCCAGTTTTTCATATCTGATAATATTTCGCTTATTAAAGGTTTTTTAAAAGTAGATAACGCTCTTTTTTTCTCTTTTGTTTTCGTTTGACCCCATTTTTTTATAGATTTTAGCTTTATATAATTAAATATTGCGTATTTTATTATTTATCATACATTTAAAAGTAAATCTTGTCTCAGTTTCTAACTATGTAGATATATACAAATTTAGCGTATCTAGAAATGTGATTATATCCTATTTTAAGCCATAATTTCAGGAAATAAAAGATATCAACTATGAAAACGGCATAAGCGTTTTATGTGACCAATTAATTTCTTGAAAAAATCAAGGTTTTAGTGGAGATATGGATTGATACCCATTTAGTCATGACAGTTAACCAGAATATACTCCAAAATAATTGAAATAGGAATACAAGATAGAAGAAATGAAATAGGAATACACTATAGAATAATTGAATTGGAAAAAAAAAGAGATACTCTTCTAAAACGTTTCAAGGTTTCGACTTTTATATGCAGTCCATCGCTTTCACCGGGTCGTGCCGTTGTTTTTTCCCTTTTTTTTTAATATTAAGTTATTAAATGAATTAGCCTTTTTAATGAACGTAGAAATGAGAAATTATATGACGTACAGGTTAATTCATTTACCGAAGTAATTCGTGGTATGGTGAGGAGGTACGGGTGTCCTGCGCACAAGACATCTGTAGTATTAGTGTAGAGTGAGGAGTCTCAAAGGGGACATTGATTGGGTTTAAACCGAGGGTGGAGGTGCAGCACCGAGGTATGTGGCATTAGAACCGGGGAGGGTCGAGGGTGGGCCGAGGGTATGAGCCCGGAGAAACCGAAATCCGGGGGACGCTTGACGTGCGTCTCGTGCATGGAAAGTGGAAGATGGATGCACGACGCGGGCGATGCGTTCCATATGCAGGCTGTCCTACCGGGGACGGAACAAAAAGCCCTAGTTAGCCCATTCTAGGTACATGAAGAAAAAAAACCAGGCAGTGTTTTAATTGAGGGGCGAAATTTGTATGGGTGGGAAAACAGCTGGCCAGGGTGGTGGAATCCGGAGTTTACCTGCACTACTGTGATTTGGACTGGAAAAACCCCCCATTTTCACCGGCCGGAAGCACCCAAAAACACCCCATGAAGACATTAATGAGATCGGTGATAATTTTGAACCTAAATGCCGCAAAAAAAGCGGGTTTTCATGAAATTCTATGAAGTGGATCTTGTAAGCTATAGAATGAGTCATATATGAATCTCCGTAATATCAATATTTATACTTTTAAAGTAAGTTAAAATCCAATATTGGTTATTTAAAAGGTAATTACTCAAAAATTAGCCTATTATGGAATTTGAAATCATATTTTTGGTTGAATTGAATCAAAAATGGGGACTATATGCAGGAACAAAGAATAAGAAGAAATCTAACTCAAAGATGTAGAGAAAAAAAGTAGAAAATCGCTACTTAAATCACGTCTACATATTGTCAATTTGTCTCCGGGTACAAAAACACCACCAAGTAGTATATGCACGAGCTCCACCAGGTGATGTTTATACCCTCATCATCCTCTTCACTTTACAAGAAATCATCAACTCTTTTTTTTTTTCCTTTTTGAAAGTCTTGTTTATATTCTTTTAAAGTATTAAGTAATAGTAATATCAAGAACACTAAATAGTGTAGAGGATGGATTAGTAGATTTGGTGATGAGACATGAAAAAAAGCCTAAATTTCAAGCATTCTGGAAATGGTTTTTTGGTATACAATAGTGTAGTACTCATTGGTTTAATTGAGTAAGTATTAAGTAATCAAAAGAATGGAAATCTTTAAGAATTTTGAGTGTGTTATGGTGGATCAGTATAGTGGAGAGTAGTGTTTGGCTTTGATCTTAATGATTCCATAGTTTTGGATACTAACGAGTCAGAAATCACCAGAACCTCTGTTTTAGCCCAAGCCTTGAATGCCATCAACAACGCAGAGAAGACCAGTAAGAGACCAGTTTTGAACAGACCTTCTTCCAAGGTGAACATCAGATTTATGCAGGTGATGCAAAAGCATGGTATGTTAATTACTTTCATTGATTCTCAACATTCGCCTTTATCAAGAAGTTTTCCATCAAGGCTATAGTCTTTTTAACCTCGGCACTATACAAGTCAGTTCCCAAAATGGAACAGAAGGGTACTTTGGGGCCCAATTCCTGCATGCTAGCCAAGGCCAAAGCCGTTTTTCCAGTTCCCGGAAGACCAGCCAATAAAATCGCTTTCCCACCATCAATTCTTGTATTTTAAGAGATATAATTGACATCTTAGTTCTTTGTATTATTATGGTTACTAAACTAATACCAGCAAGTTTCCCTTGAACTAAGCTTACCTCCTGTAAAACCTCCCATAGACTCAAGCATCGGGATGTTTATATGTATGTTTTCCCATTCTGAACCATAACATGTGTACACCTTCAAATCATCCAAAGAGGTCTCACCACATCCTTACTTTATCGTCAGATTCTTAAAACCTCCTTGGATCGATTTTATGGAGCTAGCTTATTGTTTCATCTGGAAACTTCATATTGACCCATGCGAGATGTCTAAAAACTCTCCTATTCAATAGAGAGTAGTACTATAATATAAAACAATACCGCATAGAATAATAGAATGGAGGAGTTAATTTAATTTTAAAGTAATTGAAATATTCTACGAGTTCTGTTTACATCCAAGAAAATTGATCTGGTTCCAATATTACACTATGTGCACAGCATCCACTAAAGCCACAGTATCCATTAAAACTGTTGAACAGGCCAGATGTTAGATATCTCGTATAGGTTAATATGCAGTTACCAGATGAAACAATAAGAGTGCTCCATGAAATCGATCCAAAGAGGTTTCAAGGAAGAGGCTCAAAGGAAAGAGCTCCATGAAATCAGAAACGAGGGATCTGTTTGAGGAGGTTTTGGTATGCACAGCGGAAATGAAACGGTTATTTTTTGAATGTATCTTTGGACGATTTGAAGGAGTAACCATGTTACGCCCAAAAAAAAAGGAAAACATACATATACCAGGAGATCCTGCTCCGTATATTCTGCGGTAGCGAATAAGCCTAGTGAAGAGGAAAACTTCCTGGTATTAGTTTAGCAACCACAATAATACAAAGAACTAAAATGTCAACTATCTCTCTTAAATTACAAGAATTGATGAGAAACACTTACACCCGGGTACCAGTGTATAGAACTATTAAGATCCACGCCAAACAAAAACCACAGCATCCATTAAACCATGGTTACTTTATTCATCCCTAGACACAGTTTTATATAAGATTATATAATATATTAATCATATAGAACATTGAGGGAATGAACCCTAAAAAACTAATTTGTAATCAGTCTATTTAACCATGTATAACAATATTCACTAGATAATTAAATAAATTCTTTTATAACAAACGTAACTCAAACTCGTATTATAGTATAATTTAAAGGTAAATTAGATACTTCACCAAATGTATAGTAGTTTGATTCTCATATTTCAGAGAGAATATAAAGAACAACCCAACGCTTTATAAAATCATTATATAGATTTAAAGAACCACCCAACGCTTTATAAAATCATTATATAGATTTAAAGAACCACCCAACCTTTATAAAATTATTATATAGATTTAAAGAACCACCCAACCTTTATAAAATCATTATATAGTTTTAAATTCGCCAGCAAAGAATGTATATTAAATGCACATTTCTTAAATTTGTATAGTTTTTCTTGTCTTTCGCTAATTGTTCCAAATTCTTTAGTCCCTCACGAAGAAATGCGTGACGAATATTACACAACGCTAATAAGGGAACCATATTTAATTCAATGTTCTAATAACTATACTTGTAATTCTATTCATTTTCAGTTTACTTGTATTCTTTTCATCTATTACATTCCCACATTCAGATATCTATATACCTGGTGTATATAAATTTGTTTAACTATATACGAATGATTACCAACTACAGAACCAATTAAGACATAAAAGCCTTTTTTTTTTTCATTTTTATATATCAATGAGTCGATGAAATCAACCTAAAGTCCACAACGTCATAAAAGATTATCCCACAATCGATATTTTTTTTTGCTAATCAGGTTACTTAGAAAAGAACAGGAACAAAGAATACTTTTGCGCGAGTACACTTCCCTCCTTTTTGGCTAACGAAGCTAGTCTCACGAAGAGGCATCCAAGATCTTCCCTCACACATTTCCAACTCAAGGTTCTTCACCTGAAACAAGTCACCAATTTCCAATTTGATTGGATTCACGCGGTTTGGGTGGCTGATGGCGATGTTGTTGTGAAGCGAGCCCAAAGACTGCTTACCAAAACTGGGTTTAGTGAACAGGACCTCATTGTTATCCAAGGTAAGAATGGGAAGTTCCGGAAGATGCCTAGAGCCCCTACCAATATAAGACACTCCGCGATAGGTGTAGTATTGGAGAATCACCTTTTTGTCGTTGATTAAAGCAAAGAAGTTTCCAGTTGAGGCACTAGCAATTGCAGCGAAAAGGAAGAAGATGGAAAAGAATTGCATGGTAAGAATTTGGAACAAGAGGAGATGATTCGGAATGGAATGAAACTATTCGATTGGAATCTTAATGAATTACCATTTAGGAGCGTCTTTTGACCATCTTAAATAGCTCAGTTTTCCTACCAAAGACGTGGCTATTTTGGAATTATTCAGGCTATGTTGGAATTAAGACCATGTTTGTGTGACTAGATGAAGAATCCTGGACAATGGCTATGGGATTATCTTGGCCTCAGATTCAAATCTAGACTAGCCATTTATAGATGGTCTGCTTGATATACAGGGTCACCAAAGTCATCATGTATCATTCCATACGTTAAAGAACCAGTCACCTCTCTCAGGCCAGAGAGAACCTCATAAATGACCCAACCAGTTATTTCAAATTGGGAGTATTCCTTCCATCCCATGATTTCAACTTGTCCACTGGACCAAATCTTGATCTTGGCAAAACTTACACTTGGTGCTCAGTTGTTCATGGCCACCCAAGTGTGCGTCAATGTTTACGAAGCACTCCGCCCACTTATTCCAAGCCTTGCCTTTGACACAATGGCATATTTAATCTTAAACAATGGATCCGTAAATCCAGAATCGCCAAGAAAAACTCGTACCTCCCAAGCCATTTCTTATCAGATAGACAGTTCCAAGCATATTAATTCCAATCCTCCAGAGTGTATCAAGAATATACAAGTACAGTTTCTGGGCAGTTCTGGGGCAATTCTGGGCAATTCTGGGGCAATTCTGGGGCAGTTCTGGGGCAATTCTGGGGCAGTTTCTAGACAGTTTCTAGGACTAAAAGAAAAAACCAAATATATTAATATAGAAATATTCAACCTTTTTTATTTTGAGCAAATTTCTTACAGTGTTTTCCTCTGTGGCTATGCGAATGAATGTATTACTGTAGCCAATAGACTATGAGTATATTACTGTGAGAGACAATGGGTGCGAATTGTTGAACATATGAGACGTGCGAGTCTCATATGTACTGCATGTGCAAAGGATTGCATATGCAGTATGTCCAGATGAAACAATGTGTTGAAGACGTTGAACGTATGAAACAGTACGTCTCATACGCTCTGCATAATGAACTGGCCGAGTTGACAATGCAAGGGGTGCAGATGAAATTGGCACATAAGACCCACTCCTGGAGCTACTCCTGGATACAGGGTGCCATCAGCGAACCTGAAACAGAAGAGGTTGAATATCTGAACCCGATACAAAGGAAGGATCCAATGAGGCATCTCGGAAAGTTAGCCCTAAGTGTAGACTTATGCACGAAGGGGTGTTTGAGGAATGACCGGTGATAACTCCGATGAAGGAGGTATCACACACCAATAACAGGCGTCTGGTTGGAATCACGACTGAGGGATTTAATCAGAGCGGCCGGAGAATGAAATCCGACGCCAAGCCGTTCCTTGGATACAGTCCAGTCAGTCAGTTATATACGGCGGGAAGGTTTCCTGCCTTGTTTGAAAGGACATAGAAAACAGATCTCAGCTGAAGAGCAGATTAGGATTTGGTTTAGAAGAGAACCCCGAATCCATTACGCTGAGATGAGTACCACTGTTCCTCGCTTGATAGAGTTAATGAAGATTAACGTAACTCAAGTTCCAACTTATAGAAAGGTATACGCAAACTCTCAACATATATTACTGTGAGAGACAATGGGTGCGAATTGTTGAACGTGAGGAACCAGTACATCAGAGATGTACTGCATACTCATGTGTCTGCATATAAGCAAGAACAGATGAAACAAATCGTGATCTTTTACATGCAGGCGGTGGTGACGCCTCCGGGCGTCGGCGGTCCCGAATGGACACGCCGCGACTACTTAAGAGAAGAAGACCGACGGACAGGACTTCAAGGGATTGAATCAGCTCAGTTAAGGAGAGGAAATAGCGATTTCCTAGTGTTAGTTTAGAGATTGGTCTGAATACAAATAACTGAAGTGGCAGCTAAAGTGCCACGCTGACGAGAGTACAAGAGAACAATTACGTAAGAGTTCCAGCTTATGAACTAGCTAAGGTATAAAGTTCAACACGAATATGCTCGCTTCACCTGCATATACGCGCAAATCATCTTAACTATTGAACGTATGAGACTCGCACGTCCCTACGGACTGCATATTGAATTGTATGAGATGGGTTTAACCACGGGAAGAATCCTAACTCACGTGATTCAGTATTCGATGCAGGTCATGGTATTGTATATAAGGAGGTACGGTACTGCATATAAGGGGTTACTGTATATAAGGAGGTACGGTACTGTGTATAAGGAGTTACTGTATATAATGAGTTGCGGAGTAATGTATTTCAGTGAGAATGAGTGCGAACACGCATAAGCTGCAAATGCAAGGCTGCGAAAACCCCACTCCTCACCCTCACTCAAAACTATAAATACTGGCCTTCCCCCTTTTCTTTTCTTTTCTTTTTTTTTACTCTTTCTTTTCTTTGTTTAACTGTTCTTCAAATCTCCAGCTGGTTTCAAAGCAGATGGACTGAAGTTACCAAAGCAGTTATTCGGCAGTTTTTGGCAGTTGTTCGGCAGTTTTTGGCAGTTGTTCGGCAGATTTTGGGCAGTTATTCGGCAGATTTTGGGCAGTTGGTACCAAGGGGAAGAACTCCAAGGCACAGCAGAAAAAGGACTAACAAAAGGATCAAAAGAACAAAAGAACAAAAGAACAAAAGAACAAAAGAACAAAAGAACAAAAGGATCAAAAGGAATCATCATGTGTTGAAACCACTCCAGGAGCTCCGATTACATTGACATTGAGAATTAACTCTTTCTTCTATCAAACGCTGGGTTCCCATTGGTAATGATAGATCCCAGATAGGAAATCCAGATGAGGCGTTAGATAAGAAGGCTGGAATTTGGGGTTCATGGAGTGGAAAGTCCGGTGAAACTAGCGGAGATCATGTGGACATCCAATAAGAGCTCTCTGATAATAACCTCTGATAACAACCGCTGATAACAACCGCTGATAAGAACCGCTGATAAGAACCGCTGATAAGAACCGCTGATAAGAACCGCTGACAAGGGGTAGTCAGGGAGGCTGCAATGTTGGGTTTGTGGATGTCACAAAAGAAGACTCCAAAGTTTGGACTATATAAGGACGAAGGTCCCGGTCATTTTTGTCCTGGGGTAGCACGGTGTACGGGTGTTTCAGCCGCATATCGCCCTCGGTTCTCATCTTCGCATTTTTTCGCACCCAAACCGTCTCACTTTAAAACCCTCACACCACCGCCGAAATAGGAAAAAAAAGAATAGGAAATGACCAATAAAAACCACCGAATTAGGAAATGTTTATCAATATGATTGGATATTCTGGCCTTGAACCCAGAACAGTTTCCTATCGGAGTATCTTTATTTGTATGTCCATGACGTATGACTGCAACTAATAGACTGTCTCACTATGGTCTATAAAGTAGTGAGTCTACGCTTCATGATCTTAATTAAAAGTCTCATGGCGTGAAAAGACAAAACGACCACTAGATCTATGACCCACTCATTTCCATATTGACTATTAGGACTGAAGACGACTGACCACGTGACTAATAAGCCTCTTTTGGATATCACTCTTTTGGACCCGAGAAAATTAAGGTGACCAATTGGTTGTTTTTAAAAAGAGTTGCACAACATGGAGATTCCATTATTAGACTCGAACTTGTATTGGATTCAAGATCTCCGTAGTGGAACTTTGTGTGGAGTTGTGGTTTCTTTGCCAATTGAAAGCTTAGTTGCCAGGCTGAAATCCAGAGACTTGTGCCAAGATCACCTTAAAGAACTCACCTTAAAGAACTCACCTTAAAGAACCCACCTTAAAGAACTCACTCTAAAGAACCCACTCTAAAGAACTCACTCTAAAGAACTCACTCTAAAGAACATGTTACTGTTCGTCTCACTATCACCAAAAAGTCTAGTATAGTAGTCTAGTCTGGTAGTCTAGTATAGTAGTCTGGTATCGTAGTCTGGTAGTCTGGTATAGTAGCCTAGTATAGTAGTCTGGAGTAGTCTAGTATAGTAGTCTGGTAGTCTGGTATAGTAGTCTAGTCTGGTATAGTAGTCTGGTAGTCTGGTAGTCTGGTAGTCTAGTATAGTAGTAATGATTAGAAGCATTAGGTTCACCATAAATGGTAGTAAAAAAAGCGACTCCTTTATGCATTCTCACCCTTAGTAATTTTCGCAACCTCACCCCCTCCTCGCACTCCTCGCACTCCTCGCACTCCTCGCACTCCTCACTAAAAACATAGGCAACAGAAAAGGCCACGCGCTTATATATACATAGAATTTGGTTTTGTGGCTCTGCTTTTGTGGTTCTGCTTTTGTGTGCATATTGATTGATTACTAATCCGGTTTACCCCTCATTGTCTTGCATATATCATACCAACGTTCCTATATATTAACACTACAAGGACTAGAGTTGTACTATTCTGATACCACTTAAAAGGACTTGACTACTTATTTACTATGATGATTTTGTACACTTTTGTATAATAGAATTGGTCACGTGTTCTTTCAAAATAGAACTTCTTCAATCTTCTATACTTTACTTGAAGTCCTGGAAAAGTTTACTTGAATAGGAAATCATTAGGTTGTTCCTGCATATACCCAAATTCATTCAAAATATACAGAAAATGCATAATCAAACGTCATACAAAATCTTAAAGACCGATTGATCTCATGGCCAAAATTGTCTCCTTTCAAGATTTTGGAATACTCACTATATGCAGGAACACAATGTCAGATTATACAAAATTAAGGTTTATACTGCATACTATGCATGATTTACGACTCTATTTTCTGTATATTAGGATACTTGAAAGTATTGGAAACAAGTTCCAAAAAGAGTGTGGTTCGGTACTTTGACTCTGGAATAGTGGTATATGCAGGAATATGTTTTTTTTCCTGACCATAGACTAATGATTGTCTATTTTGGACGTTTTTGACCACGTGACCTTTTAGGAAAAAGATGAATACCAATTATCAAAATCAGAAAATTGGGCCAAATTGATGACTGTTTTTGGCCAGACGGGTACGAAGCCCTCGGAACTCATAGTCACCTCGGAATGTACTTTGGCACCTCGGAACTCATAGTCCAAGGATACTACACTAATACATTAAAACAGTGCAGTTTCTAATCATCATTGTCTAGTGCTGGAGATATATGACAGACCACCAAACGTCCTGCTCCATACACACCCGTTCATCCCCGTACAAATGCCGTCTCATGCCAAATCACTCCCTTGATACCTTTTTTTTCGCTTGAAATGTCCATATTTAAGCCCGAGTTCAGAGTCAATTCCAAGGGTTACCCATCCTAGTGCCTTGGTATGTGGAAAAATTCTGTCTGGTATAGAATGTGCCTCTTCACCAGGCTCATAGAAAACGTGCAAAACGTGCAATTGAGATTTGCAAATGGGTTTCGTCTCAATTATGAAAAGCAGTACGTGATTACCATCTTGCTCATTTATACATCTCAAAATACCCTTTTTTCAGGTGAAAAAGACATATCCCATAATACTTTGGGACAGTTTCGTCAATGAAGGGTCTAGAATGTTCTGCATAGAGTCATAACTATATCCATAATGATTCCAGTCCAATATTCATTGCAATTCTATTCCAATACCCATTGGAATTCCAGTCAAATTCCTAGAGTGATTCCAGTCAAAATGATCATAATATACTATCTTAGGCTTCTTGGGCTCCATAACCAATTGGTTTCAATTACGATAATTTGAAGGTGAAAATTATGCAAATGTCAAGAGAAATCAGATGAATGAACCATTTCAAGTTTTGATTTTCCACTATAATGTTATACTTATACATGCAGTACAAAGATTGAATGGCTATATTTCTATTTTTCTTACTCATTTTTATATTGGGATGAACAGAGGTATCTTATGCTTTTTAAGCTTTTTATTCCCTTTTTTTTTCAGTCACTTTGACTAAGATTTACTGGAGATATGTTTGTATAGAAATGATGGTACTGCATACTAACACTCCCCGCTTATTCAATGATTTAGACACACCAGAAAATTCCAAAAATAATTTTAATGATGTGTCTATGGTTTTATGGTCTTCGATTTAAGATGAAATGCATTAAAAGTTGAAGATTATGGTGTTGGGAGTACTGAAACCCCCGATTCCTTGGTGTTATCCATATTGAAAAGGTCCCAAAAGTCCAAATTTAAGTCCAAAAAAAAGTCAAAACCCATTTTCAGATTCATACGATTTCTTCCATTAATTTCTATACCTAATTTCCAAGAGATTTTGGTGTACAATTGAATTAAATTAAGAATATTATGTGGTGTCCTGCATATACCCTCTACTCAAATCGCAAATCGCAATGATCCCATTTCACCAAATTTCCACCCCCAACCTCCTTCAATCTATACACACATTTCCAGACCAAAGACTATATGCAGAGCTCCTTAATATTAAAGAACCACTAGAATCAAATCCATCTTGATTGTTTTCGGTATCATACAGATCACAGCCCAATCAGGAAATAAGATCTCACTTCATATCTTATACTATCCAATAACATTGACGTTTCATCTGTTTCATCTGTTTCATCTGTTTCATCTGTTTCATCTGTTTCATCTGTTTCATCTGTTTCATCCCTTTTTACCTATTTCTTCATCTATGGATAATCTCCCATATGCAGAACCATATATCCAAACCACCGGAACATCTTCTGTTCTAAGCGCCGTGGTGTCATTATTCTTTAGAATATCTTTGGTTTTAGCACACCATGTCTTAGTGGTTTTTCCAGCTAAATTCGTCCATTTATTGCTGCATCAATTCATGATCCGTATGTCGCTCCTGCTGTTGATTTTCACTCTAGCAGGATCTCTTAGTTTCATGTATTATATTGTTCGACAAAGATATCTCCGCAAATATCTGGAAGAAACGACTCCAAAACTGAATAAGTTCGACCATACGAAAACAAATGGTCAGATTGATTACCTTACAGCTAAAGAACGTAAAGGGACAAGAACTTCGCTGCCTAATTACTTAGATCAGTTTCTTCTGGCCATAAAAGTATTTGGATACCTTGAAAGACCAGTTTTTCATGAACTCACCAAAAATATGACTACTCAAAAACTTGTGGATGATGAAATATTATGTTTAGATGAAACTCTTGGATTCTCTATTGTGGTTGAAGGAGTTGTACAGGTTTTTAGTAAGGCACATGAAGCTGGAGAGATGGGTGCTTTTGACCGGAAAAGCGAATATGATAATGGTGAATTTATTATGGTTCATAATCAGAGGTATCAGCTTTTAAATGAGGTAAAGAGTGGTGCTCCATTATCTTCACTTCTTAGTACAGTTGATTTATTTCGGTCGAAGGTTAGAAAGAGGCCAATGAGATCTGGGTCTGAACTTAAGACTTCTCATTTGAATATGGATCTGAATTTGAATTTGGCTAATTCAAGCTCCAATTTAAATTTGGATCTGAATTTAAATTTGGATCTGAACTTGAATTTGGACCTGAACTTGAATTTGGGGGGTCTGGGCTTTGAATTCCGTGATTTTCTGAAAAAGTCACAGAAAACCGATTCAAAAATGTCCAAATCCCATGGAAATCACTCTAAAATGGATGGAAATCACTTTAAAATGGATGGAAATGTCCCTAAAATGGATGGAAATCACTCGAAAATGGATGGAAATGTCCCTAAATTGGACCACCTTGAAATCGACCCATTTTCAAGAAGTTTCTCCCCATATTTCCTGACTCCAGCATCTCCAGGTACTGAATGGCCCGAATCTAGAGCTAATCTGGAAGAACCACAAGATGAACTTCCTCAAATTATAGCCAAACCAAAACAACTATCGAAATCAAATCTGTCCTGCACAGCCACCATTGCCATTATTCCTGCTCTGGCTTTTCAAAGGGTATATTCAAAATACCCAAAGGCCACTTCACATATTGTGACTATGGTATTGACTCGACTTTATAAGGTGACTCAGAATGCAGTACACAACTATTTTGGGCTTACTAGTGAAATTATTGAGAGTGAAATTTCTCTAAATTATGAAGCATCTCTGTGCAAACTCCCCAGTTACTTATCGGAATCGGTATTGGAGAGTCTTCGTGATCTGTATAGTGCTGGGTCTGCACATAAACAAAATGCCATTAATGTGATGGAGAAATCCACCAAGAAACCCCGAAAACTCCATCGTGAAAATTCGTCTCGATATGTTGTTCTTGCTCTGAGGCAGAAACTGTCACATCCAGGAGACCTTCTTTCATCGGTACCGTTATCGAGAAAGTCGAATTTATCTCAACGAAGCCTTCGGAGTCCAGTGGATTCAGCCCCGAGACCTCTGCCGTTGTCACGTGGAAGTTCCGGGGTCAAAATTAAGACGAATGGTATGCCTATTTCGGGAAATATCGAAAAGCGGCGATTTTCTGGAGAAGGAACGGCCAATTTCGACCAACACTTCTCGGATGAGAGAGAAGAAACTGAAGAAACGTCCCTAAGAATTGCTATTGCCGAAAACGTGTTTAAACTCCTCGGAATTGAAGACGATTTGGGAAGACCTACTACCGAGGGCTTTCTTTCCGGTACAAGCTCAGCTAATTCTTCCAGAATAGGCCTTAATTACTTGGCTGATCCACAAGTATCGGAACAGTATTTCTACAGTTCTATACCGGATTCAGGAAGTGGTTCATTCCTGCCCCATCCCAATAAAGTGTATGCTACTATACACACGGATTTGGGCCAAAAAGAACGAGTTCCCAAAAAGGAAGACCGGTTCCCTAAACGGGAGAAGTCCAAAGTGGACTATAGCTTGGCAGGAGCCAAAAGTTCATTGAGTAAAAATATTGAAGTGAAATATTTTGCTCCCGGCACGACTCTTGTTTCCCAAGATTCTTTCGAGACTGGGCTCTATTATGTGATTCATGGTACTTTAAATGTGACTACACGAAAACAAAAAAATGAAAACCCCGATTCCCAAATTGAAACAAATGGTTATGGATGTGAACATTCTACAAAGCATCTATATACAGTCCATTCGGGAGGATTAGCAGGATATTTAAGTTCATTGGTTGGATTTAAATCATTAGTTTCAATTGTGGCAGGAGAAACAAACAATTCCGAAGGAGTTATTGTGGCATACATTTCAAAAGATGATTTTTCTAAATTTATGGATAAATTTTACTTTTTACAACTTCCAGTTGCAGCCAAACTCAAGAGTCTTTTACCAGATTTAATCAAGATCATTGACTTTGCTTTAGAATGGTGTCATATTCCTGCAGGAGGGATTCTAGCATCTCAAGGTGATTGGGCTAATGGGTTCCATATAGTCTTAAGTGGACGTTTTAGGGTGGTTAGAAATAATCTCCATAAAATGCAAGCATCTACAGAATGTCTTGTTGATGATTCTAATTTCAGCAAAAACAATGAAAACAATGATGAATATGAAATTTTGGGAGAATATGGTCATGGTCAATCTATTGGAGAAGCAGAGGTTTTAACTGCATCAAAAAGAACCAATTCATTAATTGCAGTTCGAGATTCAGAAACTGCTCGAATTCCAAGAACTCTTTTTGAAATGCTTTCTCTTCAAAATCCTTCAATAATGGTTAAAGTTTCTAGAATTGTGGCTAATCGAGTTTTGGAATCTAATAATAGAGAAGCAATGGTACATGCAGGTGTTGGGCCTCGAGTTCATCATGGCTCTGAAATTAACCGGAATTATAAGACAATTACAATTCTACCATCAGTTAGTGGTCTTCCGGTTAAAAAATTTGCTCAACAGCTTCTTCAAGCTCTCAAAGCCATTGGAAGAGATGTTATTTCTTTGGATCGAACTTCTACACTTACTCATTTGGGAAGAAATGCATTTGATGAAAGACTTTCCCATTTGAAGCTTTCAGGTTATTTTGCTTACCTTGAGGAGAAGTATGAGACTATCTTATACGTATGTGATACTCCTCTTCGATCAAGTTGGACATCTACATGTATTTCTCAAGGTGATTGTATCTTACTTTTGGCTGATTCTGAAGATGATGAATGTGCTACTAATATTGGAGATTATGAGCGACTTTTGGTGAAATTAAAAACCACGGCTCGAACTGATCTATGTCTTCTTCATAGTGAAAAGTCAGTAATGCCTGGTTCTACCAGTATTTGGCTTAAGAATCGTATGTGGATTCAAGATCATCATCATATCCAAATGCCCATTTCTCGTGATACTCTTGTGAAAAGACATAATAAGAAAAAGAAAAATATTCTTTTTGATTTAGCTTTGAAAGTTAGCAGCAAGGCTAATCCGAATATCAAACTAAAGCTTGAAAATGTCACTTCACGTGCTATGGCTTCACTTATAAAGCTCAATGAAAGAGTTAACAAAAATCAACAACTCTTGCCTGCAGCACATAAAAATGATTTCATGCGTCTTGCCCGAATCTTATCCAATGAAGCTGTGGGATTGGTTTTGGGTGGTGGAGGATCTCGTGGTATCTCTCACGTGGGTGTGGTAACTGCCCTTGAAAAACATGGTATTCCTGTGGATATAATTGGTGGTACACTGATTGGTTCTTTTGTTGGTGGTCTCTATGCCAAGGAAAATAATATTGTTTCCATTTATGGTATGAGCAAGAAATTCTCTAGTCGAGTTGGGTCAATTTGGAGGAATATCTTTGATTTAACATATCCTGTCACGTCATATATTACAGGATATGAGTTCAACCGGGGAATCTGGAAGGTGTTTGGGTATTCGGAGATAGAAGACTTTTGGATCAAGTATTTCTGCAATTCTACCAATATCACTAATTCCAATATGGAGATTCATGAAAGTGGTTATGCATGGAGATTCATTCGAGCATCCATGTCTTTGGCTGGTCTTCTTCCTCCCATTGCATATAATGGAAGTATGCTTTTGGATGGTGGATACTTGGATAATCTTCCTGTTTCTGAGATGAAGAACAGGGGTGCAAAGTATATCATTGCTGTGGATGTTGGTTCTGTGGATGATAAAACTCCAATGACATATGGAGATACTTTAAGTGGGTTTTGGGTACTTTTCAATCGAATCAACCCATTTTCTAAACATCCAAATGTTCCCAATATGATGGATATTCAGCTTCGGTTAGCGTATGTGGCTAGTGTATACGCTTTAGAACTTGCCAAAAAGACTCCTGGGGTAATATATCTTCGGCCACCAATCGATGATTATGCCACTCTTGATTTCTTAAAGTTTGATGAAATCTATAATGTGGGCTTGGCTTATGCTGACCTGGTATTGACAAAGTGGCAGGAGAGGGGGGAATTTCCAAAGATTGCTGGAATGTCCAAAATTGGCCATAAAGATAGTCAGAGAAAGAGTATCTATAGAAGGAACTCTATATGATAAACCATTCTCGTTTTTTGACATCATAGTCCAAGTCTAGATACTCAGCATTATATAACACCAAGGCTATAACTAGTAATATCACCATCACTAGTATGCTCCAAAGTAGTATCATCTCTTTATAGCCTTATGCTAATACTTAGTATTAGTAGACATTATAGTTTTCCGTCGGCTTCAATATCATCCGTTGTTCTTAGCGTACGGTAAAAGTTCTCCACGGCTTGATGGCATCTGACTCGGTGTTTTCGGAAATTAATCACCTGGAGACCTTCCCTGGATGAAGCTCTAGAAAGTGCCACATAAGCTTGGCCATTTTCAAAGATCCGCGAGAGATCAACCTTCACCAACGAAAGTGTCTGGCCTTGTGATTTGTGGATTGAAAGGGCCCAAGCTAACATAAGCGGAAATTGAACCCTGTAAACAAGTACCTCGTCGGTGGTTTCATCGGTGATCTCCCATCGTTCGGGCTCCACCAATACGTCTCGTGTAGTGACTCCATCAAGACATTTGAAGCGGACCAATGGGTGTTTTTGACCTTGTGACGATTCCTCCAACTTGTCGAGGAAATCAAGTTTTCTCTTCTGGTTGTTTTCGAATGCTCGCTGAGGGTCTCCCTCTTCCACTTCATAAAGAAAGTCGGAATTCTCGTCTCCAATCACACCTTGAGTCTCAATTTGAGAGTCAAACTCTTGACTCTGAGACTTGTCCATAAAACTGAACACATTATCGAGAGATTCTTGCAGTTGCTTGAGCAAATGGCCATGTTCTTTCTCATTGATATCCTCACTGTTCACGGTTTTCCCTAACCTCTTGGCCAAAATCCCAGCCACTTTCTCTTTACTGATCCGGTTAACCATCTCCTTAAAAGAGAGGTCTGGATGCAATGCAATCAACTTGCGCCCATGGTAAACGTCTCTATCGTAGAAACCAATCACCCGGCCCACCGACCCATTGACCAAAGTATCGTCAAAGTTCTTGATACACATAACCTGGGCGTTTTCCTTTAAGAACAACCTGGGGGGCGCCAAGAAGTTGCGCAAGAGCTTTTCCCGGGCAAGATGCGGAAGAGAGCCACCATCTTTAGCCGTGTACATCATGGAAGTGCCCTTGAGCTCGGCCAACTTAGAATTATTGGCCTTGTCCACCTCAAACCGCGTGGCATATAATTCTGTAGGAACAATTCCGTCGTTGGTATCCAACGGCCGAGAAAGCCGATTAAATTCCTGCTCGGACTCGGTCGTGACCACTCCGTGCCGCATATCGTTAAGCATATCAATGAACTGGTTATCACCCTTTTGCCGGAAAACTTCCCTGAGAATGATGCTCTCGGAGATGGCCTGCCCCCATGCCGCACTTTCAAAGGCGAAGAGAGCAGTATCCTTAGTCTCCACACCATCTTTGTTGATTTCATTCTTGCTCACTGGAGGAAGCTGGTAGAAATCACCACATAAAACAACCTGCATACCTCCAAATGGCTTATCACGCTCACGGCGGATTGACCGGGCCACGTAGTCGAGTTTGTCGAAAAGCCTTCCGTCAATCATACTGATTTCATCCACAATCAATACTTTGGTGGTCTTCCACCTCGCCACGGCCTTCCTATTGCGTCGCACCAATTTGAGTATAGAATCCATATCTCCATCACTAATTCCAATTCCAGCAAAACTGTGTAGTGTCATACCTCCAATGTGAAACCCGGCGAGTCCCGTAGACGCAGTCACGGCCACCTCGCCCGGTAAGTGTTTCCTCTTAAGGGCCTTGATCATTTCCCGTAGAAGAACCGATTTTCCTGTACCTGCAGATCCGGTAAAGAAGAGCGACTTTCCTCGAAGACCCATTTCAATGACGTGCTGTTGCTCTTGGGAAAGAATCATGGGACGCACTGTTTTGTGTCCAACCTCTGCCACATCCGACTCCATTTCATTCATTCCACGTTCATAGTCATTTTGTTCTGCACTTGAGAGTATATTCTTTGCAAGGGATTCTGCTTGCGTGGCTAGCCGGAGAACAGGATAATCAAAGCCGGGCTTTGTTGTTGGCCGTTCTTTGGCCACGGTATTGAATCCCCGGACTTGTTCTTGGGAAAAGTACGACCTGACTTGGGGTGATGTCGACGAGTCGGATAATCCGGGGTAATTGAACCGAGGCTTTTTGAAGGGGGAACTGGTCCCATGCAGTCTATCCTGAAAACTTCTTTCGGGGCTTCGTTTTAAAAGTCCAGGCCCAACTGGTGACTGCATATGTTCCAGGCCAGCCATAGATCTTGCAAATCTGCCATTGGATTCAGGAGATACCTCTGAAACCATTTCAGAATCTGAAGATTTTGATAATTCGGGTTTCTCTGCAATTTCTCCCGAACTTGAACCTGGTGTCTCTCTAATTGCTTCCGAATTCCCTTCTGAAGCGTGAGTAAATTTCGCTCTTAATTTTTCTGGAGACATTCTCTGTGATATCACTCTATCACTTTGTGAAACCCTTTGGAATCTTTTTATTCCACTGAAATTGGGTTCTGTCTTAATTTGGGGTGAGTCCGAAATGTTTGGTAGTCCTAAGCTCGAATTTTCCACCAGGGGATTTTCTAATTTGGGGAAATTCTCCAAATTCACTGGCTCAAACTTGGGACTCAATTTGGAAGCTATTTGTGTAATCAACTTTGAAGTTAACTGTGGCGGACTGCATATAGAACCATTCTCCAGCAGCAGTGTACCATTCAAACCTCCTGAACCACCTTGATTACTTAGACTTTCTGGACTTCGTCCTGTATATTTGTATGATATCTTTGTATCTGCAGGATTGGTTCCTGTTTCTTCTTCTGGATTGGTTCCTGTTCTTTCTTCTGGATTGAATTCGGTCACATGACCGCCTGCATATGGCCTCGCTCTTCTTGTCCATACTAAAGAACCATCCATTTCCGAATTCAACTCTTTCTGAACCACTTCTTTTTTAACCCCTTCCATCTTTATACCTCCTTCTTTTTTCCCCATTTGCACCCGTGCATCCCGGTCTAGACTCCCCCAACTGCCTAAATCTTTTTCCGTGTCAACATTGTCACCCTTGAAATTGGCGCCTTGGGGTCTACCACACGGAGAGCTTTGGGCAAGCGGAGATCCTCGAATTAATGGCGGCAGCTGTATAGAAACAGGGAGACCTACCAAGTCGAGTGGGTCGAAAGGATCTTCAGAATCTGAATACTTGTCTTTGGCTGAATCCTGCAGAGAGTCGGAAAAGGAGGCCAAGTCAATGTACTGGAGTGTTTGGAGCTTATCGGGAGCGGGAACGAGCAGATGTGCTTTGTGTGTCTGGGATCCGGGCATAGTTCGGAATGCAGACACGAAACTGACGTGGAAGTAGCGAAGGGTACACTTGCCTCGAAGAATCATGGACTCCTTGTATTGGCTGCCAGAATACGATTCACTGTGCTACGCGCATCGCGCATGTAACATCAGTACACCATTGGCTCATCTCGACATCCATACACCCGACATTGGTAAAAACCTCAACATCCGGAGGCTTAAACATCCGTACACCCGACTTAACAAACTCACCCAAATTCAAAAGTCAATCTCCTACGCACTCTACAGCTGTATGCAATGAATTTAGTCAAGTCCACTAGGGCGCTGATGACTATGTCGCTCGATGTCGCTCAATGTCGCTCAATGTCGCTCAATGTCGCTGGATGTCGCTCAATGTCGCTGGATGTCGCACCGTATTGCCACAATCCCGAAGCATTCGTAAACGTCAATCAAGCACAAAGAACATTTCCAATAAACTTCTAAATGCATTCCAAGATCTCAAAAGAAGCGAATTTAATAGAAAATTATTTAGTCACTTGTAGGGATCGAACCCAAGACCTTCTTTAATTAATAGTGTGCCTGCACATAGCGCGCGCTCTTACCACGCACCTCAAGTCTACTACAAACTGCCCCTACTTAAATCAACATTAATCCACCATAATGACTGACGCCAAGGTGTTTGCTTCTGCCATATATGCAGTCGTGCATTACCCACAAAAATTTGCCGAAATTCTTACCCCTTTGGCCCTTTTCGCTCACCCTTCACATCCTTACACCACCCCCCAGAATGTACTTCTAGCAATATTGGTCCACACAAACCCCGTGTCAACACCTATTCCAGCCATTCTACTGTTGGTAGTGAAAATATGCCAAGAATTCGAAACCAGAGGGTTTGGAGAAGTTTCATTCGATTTGGAGTCTTATGTGCCGGACACCGCCAAACTTGAGTTTTTTCTTTCGGAATTGGTCTCAAATTACTCGCTAGCCGATGACGATTCTTCTCTGGCTATTTTTATTTCGTCAGACTTAGCGGCGGTGGAGATATCAAAAGCTTTTGTTGAAGATCTCCGGTCACGTGCGCACCTTTTAAGGTTCCATCCTTCCATACCCCAACCCCCGGGCCAGACTTTGAGTTTTTCAGACCTGCTCTTGGTTCTGTTTGTTAAGGCCAAATGTCTCCATACACTGAAGTATTTTCCCGAAATTTCATCCTATTTTGATGGCTTCAGTGCTCTTAACCATGTTCCCTCATACATCTCGTGGCTCCACGGGATCATTTACCCTTATAATTTCTTTTCCTTGAACTATAAAGTTCCTAATGATATCTGTATCCCAGCAGGAGACTTTTTGCATTTAAAAAGTCATGATGAGCAGTTCAATTACTTGGTGAAACCACTTGAACAGGGCTCGAAACCAATGGATATTTCAAAAGCGCGGTATTTGGCCGGAACAGTTCTTCCATTGGCCATTTATTATGATGGAGATTTGCTGGAGCTTTCAAAATGGATGATTCAAAGTTATACTCAGGGTCAGTTAACAGATTTTCGATTCTGGCACGACCTTCTCCTGGTTCTTATGCAGTACATGGCTTATGACGGATCTAGTATTCCCATAGAGTCATGTGCCATGCTTATAAGACAATATATTGGGTTGTGTCTTTTTTTCGGGCTTGGAAGCTCCAATTTGGGGCCACTTGAGTATAGCCATGTGCAGGACCAGATCCTCTCCACACTCCAATACCTTTTGCAAAAGTTACAAATTCAGCAAGAACCCACTGGCATATTGGTGGCCAATTCCAAAGATATTTCGGTACCCGAAACCTTCTCCCAGTTTTGGAGTTCGGCACACCCCTTGGTTTCGGTACTTTCCAACTCCGATCTTTCTCAAATCCTTTCTGATCTCCAGGCCGTCATTGGCACATGCTGCTTATTGTACCCCTTGAACGAGCTCACCATCAAGAAGTATTTCCACTTGAAGTCGGAAAGTTCCGGAAATTGGGTGCAAAAAGAGACACTTTCCATTCTCTCAAAGGTGGAAACTTCCGGTTACGAACGTATGACTTCAGCCATCGAAGGACTTAAGAAATCCTTTGTTTCTAACCCTTCATCCGTGGAAGAAATTGACCAAGTGGTTTTTGAACGGCTTCTCCAGCTAGATTTTTATGATCAAGCACTTCAATTCCTTCAGTCATCATCGGTGTCATGCATAGTGACCTTCCCTTTGGTCCATGGAAGATTCTGGGAGCTTTTGGATAGTGCATCCAATTTGGATGACCGGATTGGGAAGTTGAAACTCGCCCAAAACTGTCTTGAAACAATGGCCCAGCTAGCACAAACAGAACAACATCAAGACCAAGTGATCCGTATTCGGCACTTGTTTAAGGCACTTCACAACCTTAAAAACTTCAAATTGGTGTTGCATAGAAATCAGCCAATCACTCCAAAACATATTTTGGAAAAGCTCACCATGATCAGTAGCGAAGACAAGTTTCCTCCCATTTCGCTTATTGCCATCATTTTGGAGCAGAACCCAAAGTCGTACTTGGCGTACGAAAAGCTCTATAAGGTGGTCAACGACTTGGCCATATATTTGGACCTCAACCTTGGCGAAATCAGCTTCCCAAAAGTCCAGAGTGCTTGTGTGGAGTCTGCTTTGATCGACAGCAATTTCTCCTTTGCCTATAAGCATTCCAAGGAGTTGCTTGAGTATTTTGTGGAAAGCGGGCGGACGCACGAGCTCAGCGATCTCTGGCTCATGTTCTACCAGGTGGGAAAGTACATTCTGGCCGAATGGTTCAATGAGTATAATGAAAAGGTGCAAAAGGAGAAGATTGCCGTTTTATACCAGCAAAGAGAGATTCTCTCCAAGGCCATTAAGCACAGTACTCCTCACCGGGGATCCGTGGACAATAGCCGGTTATTGGTGGGGCAATTCAAGCACATCAACAGTGAGATCCAGAAATGGCACCATGATGCTAAGCAACTCCGGAGCGAAAACCTCAATCGGGCTGTTAAGACCCCACAGATGCAGATCCATGAGAATCTCAGTGGCATATTGAGCGAAGCCACGATTTCAAGGAGACAAGCAGGTGAGAAGTTGACCAACCTCTTGACCTCGGGTCTCGGCTGGGCTATTGGTGCTGACGGATCCTGAGGGTCTCCAAGCATCCTGTGTAATAAGTGACTATTAATTATAGCACTTTGACAACACCAATAAAGAGAAGATGAAACATCAAGACAGAACTGATAAAACAGAACAGAACAGATCTAATATGACTATTAGATGATGAAGTTACCGGAGATGACGGGTTAGTTGGATAGTCAGTCAGTCCAGACATATTCTTTGGGAAAGGGGAGTTGGATGAAACAAGAGCGAATGGGACATTCGTCTATAAATGGAGTTTATATGACTCCACCTTATAAGGGAAAGATGAATCATGGGATAAAGAACTTCATTGAGGGCGGTGTATGCAGTCCGTGCATCTTATACCAAGTCTATTGACTCAGGTTACCCATAATGCTACTAAAGCAATTTTTAGCGACCTGAAATAAGCTGCTTTAAGATCATAGGATATTTTTGGAAAGTGTCTCGGGGGTGTGGGGCCAGTTAAGGAAAGAATACTATATGTATGTTCACGTCACGTGCTTCATTCCAAATAGGCAGTTCTGTTCTTTCCATTTAGGTAATGCATCTTGTATTCATTGTATTGTAATCACAAAAGGATATTAATCATTCAAATTTCAAGATATATCAGCAGCTGACTGATTAATAACAAAATCGATAACTGTAAATCCTGTATTAATGATATTATCCTTATTGGATTCTTCATGTTAATAAAAGTTATCGAATCAAATTCCACCAAGATATAATGAATCTTTAAATGGTATCAAATCTTGCTCAATAAAGAATGGGTAAATTGACACTCAGAAGTGAAACAAATAGACAATTCTTAAAGTCATGAAACGGGTAAATTAAAACGGGTAAATTGAAACCGGTAAATTGAAGCTGGAAAATTGAAACTGGTATATTGAAACTGGTATATTGAAACTGGAAAATTGAAACTGGAAAATTAAAACGGGTAAATAAAACTGGAAAACTAAAACTGGTATATTGAAACTGGAAAATTGAAACTGGTAAATTGAAACTGGTAAATTGAAATGAGTAAATTGAAACTGGTATATTGAAACTGGAAAATTGACAACCAGATGTGAAACAAATAGACAATTCTTAAAGTCATGAAATGAGTAAATTGAAGCTGGAAAATTGTAACGGGTAAATTAAAACGGGTAAACTAAAACTGGAAAATTAAAACTGGAAAATAAACCTGGAAAATTAAAACTGGTAATAAAATAAAAAGTCTTGTATTGTTATCAAATCATATTCACTCATTAATTGATTATTTCAAAACCACTCAAAAAAACAAGTTGTATAAAATCTCATGGAATCTCATTATTTGTGCGGGGGGTGGCCCCTTTATATATGTGAGTTTCGCGCGTTTCAGGTTTTGCAGCACCACAAAACGAAGCCTATAAAGCCGCGATCGCCGCCCCAATTTTTTTTAGCTAATAATTCATTCCATAGCAAAATGTTAGCGGTAAAAGAATGGTACTTGAATAGAACCAATCTAAGGTTATTGAATGATTCCAATACTTGGTTGAAGAAAAATATTCATTTGAATTTGCAGCCATGACATGGGAGGCGTCAAACCATTCCAGTGATTTAACTAAATGACCAATATGGAAATGAGATTCAGTGTTTGACTATTAAAGGTTCTTCATTGGAGTTTAAATTCTTGGCAGCAATGACTTCAATTGAATAGATGGTTATCATACTCTAAGGGCTCAAGTTACATGAAATGTCATTTCTTCTGCAATACATATGCATGGATCGGAGTATGATCACGGTTTCTTCCAGTATATGATTGAAAACAACTCGTGACACTCAAACCAATGAGTTTAAAAACAACTCGATTCAAACCAATCAGATGGAATGCAAAGGATACATTTGTTGTCCTGTTTAATGGGCTCTTTTCCTTTTTCCAGGTGCATCAGAGTCACCATTATAAGCACTCAATTCTTCATCATCCTTCTTCTTGCTGCAGTTAGAAATGGTTTCTAGATCTATTCATGACTCCTTCTGAATTGGAGATCGGACTGTTATGTCAATGGTGTCTTGAAATACCCAATAAGCTAAAGCGTTGAACTTTTGGCTTTTAGTATTAAAGAAAGGATAATGTCTAAGTATCAGTTGTGGATCCAAATGAGAAGAATACTAACCTTGAAAACGCACCAAAGTGTTTGATCAACATCTATGAATCAGTCGGCTGAGGTTATTTCTTTACTTTGATTTCTGGTTTCGTTACCTCCAGGATTATAGTACCAGGGACTTTAGACTTAGCAGTGACTCTGACCAAGGGAGATATATGTTCTTCTGATGATATAATATATCATGGCCATGTGAGAGTTTTCCCAAACTATTTTAACAGTGAGTTCGTGGTCAATATGGCAAGGTTATTAACATTATGTGTCAAGAACTGTTCCATGTGCTCCTTCAGCCTTGTTCCATGGGTGTACTGTCAGTTGGGTAGTTGAACCCATGAGTAATTTTATGGATATTACTTCACACCAGACCATCATACTAATGTTGACCATCAACCCTATTACAATTCACATTTATGAAAATATCGATGATAGTGGAGTTGGTGCATAGTATTATGTCCATGGTCCTGCATTACCCATATGACCAATTCTTCCATCAGAAAACACAAAATTATAGTTGACAAGATATACCAAAGCAAATGATATATCCAAAGAAAGAACCACAGATAAAGTCTTGAAATTTAATCAGGGGTGGCCAAACGTGACCTAAAACCATTGATAAGGGTGTGGTGTATGGGTGTGGTGTATGGGTGTGGTGTATGGGTGTGGTGTACGGGTTTGGTGTACGGGTTTGGTTTATTGGTGCGGTGTACGGGTGCGCGAGTCTCACATCATCTTCAATACTCCACAAGTTCCATACTCCTCATCTTCCCCATACTTTGCATACCCCACTCCATAACCATGAGCAGCGAGCAGCAACTCACCGAATTGGCCATTTCCAATTTCCTCAAGACTAATGATGCGTGTGCACGACAATACCAGATCCACCGGCGAAATGTGTTGGAAATCAGCCAGTTGGTGCAGGCCGAAATGGCCAGCGGGAGCGAGATTCTGGCAGCCACTAAAGCCAGGCTCCAGCAAGTGCAGTACGATAACATGAAGATGAATGTTCAATACAAGGAGCATGTGCAGAAATTACAGCGAAATATGGGTGTTTTTGAGCAATCCCACCAGATGCCCGATTTGGAAGGGCAGATCAGTGACATTTCCCGCAAAAACGAAGCCATTTCTAAGGAGGTGGAACGCATGGCATCGATGTATCGGCCCGTGGTGGAAAAATTAAGCCGGTTGGTCAAAAACTTCCAGACTCGAGTGACTATAAAAAGCAGCAAAAGCAATCGGGGCAAGCTGGTGGCAGAAAAGGGAGATCTCTCTACAGATAATGGGGTTTTGCTTACATATAAAGCATCAGTGTTTTCCCGAGAAGAACTAGAGGCGTTGTTTACTCCAGTAACAAAACGTCTAGCGAATCTTAAGACTGTGGATGAGATCAGCAATCAACCAAAGGAGAATAATGAGGCAGAAGCAAATGCAACAATTGAAAATGATAATGAGATCAATTTGGAGGAGTCAAATCATATTGATGTGGCCAAACACCTTACTGAACATCTCCAGAATAGCAGGGCTTATAGTCGACTCGATGATGGACTGTATAATTACGATATCTCCAAGTCATCATCTGTGGATATTGGAACGGAGTCGATGAGTATACAGGAATACGCCCAGGTGATTGAAGAGTTGATTCTGGATATTCAAGACTTGGTGGTACGAGGTACTGAAGCCAAGGAACGATGGGTACTTAATGCCCGAAAGATTGAGATCATGCAATCACTTTTGGACGACTCTATGGATTGATTATTAATGGAAACATTGAAATTTGTTTGAGACTTGAGTTGTTTCCATTTAAGATTTTGAAACTTGTTCATTGGTCAATTATTGGTGGAGAAAAAGAGGTTGGACTTTATTATACAAATTGGTGAGTTATATGCAGGCCATTTTAAACCAAAAGAGAAGAACAAAAAGAAGAACAAAAAGAATAAAAGCAGAAAGCAAAAAAGAAAAGAGAACTATCTTGCTTGGTCTTTAGAAATCTCCAAGATAATCCCAAAGAATCTACTCTCCTTTCTTTGAATCTTCTTATACCTCGCTTTTCATACTTATATTAACACAATGTTAGAAGCATGACTTCACTTTCTGAATACCCAACAAGACAATTATAAGATTAGACTGGTGATTGAGCCATCTGTAATGTGATCCATTAACAATTGCCTAATTGGGATGATAAAACTGGAATTGCGTTATTCCATAGAAGTACTTAGAAACTGACAATTGACCATGAGATTTAAGATTTCTCCCAATCCTTCTTTTCTGTCCAGTTTTCTCCCTTCTGTCTTGTCCAGTCTTCTGTCTTGTCCAGTCTTTTCCCTTCTGTCTTGTCCAGTCTTTTCCCTTCTGTCTTGTCCAGTCTTTTCCCTTCTGTCTTGTCCTGTCTTCTGGACAATCTTCTGTCCTGTCTTCTCCCTTCTGTCTCCCTTCTGTCTCCCTTCTGTCTCCCTTCTGTCTCCCTTCTGTCTCCCTTCTGTCTCGTCCTGTCTCCCTTCATTTCTGTCCAGCCTTCTAGACAATCCGTCTTCTGTCTTCTGTCTTGTCCAGTCTTCTGTCTTCTGTCTCCCTTCTGTCTCCCTGCTGTCTCGTCCTGTCTCCCTTCATTGCTGTCCAGCCTTCTAGACAATCCGTCTTCTGTCTTCTGTCTTGTCCAGTCTTCTGTCTTCTGTCTCCCTTCTGTCTCCCTTCTTTTCTGTCCAGCCTTCTAGACAATCCGTCTTCTGTCTTCTGTCTTGTCCAGTCTTCTGTCTTCTGTCCCCCTTCTGTCTCCCTTCTTTTCTGTCCAGCCTTCTAGACAATCCGTCTTCTGTCTTCTGTCTTGTCCAGTCTTCTGTCTTCTGTCTCCCTTCTGTCTCCCTCTACTCCACAGGACTAATCAAAATAACCGAGTCACCACGTACAAAGACCATCTCCGTCTTCTTAACTGCAACATCACCTTCCTTCTCTCCATAGATGTACTCCTCAGCATCACTCAAGACCATGTTACAGTGCGAGTCGTAGCCCTGCAATTTACCCTTCAACTCACGAGCCCCACGTAATTTGACTAGCACAAGCTCATCAAGCTGATAACGAATAAGATCAAGCGGTTCCTCTTGTTGGGCTTCGGTTTGGATGGACGTCATTGGTGGTTGTGCTTTTCTACTGCTATGCGCCTTCCACTGTAGTATGAAGGAAAACCCGTACATTTTTGTGAACACCCGTACACCACCCATTAAAAACCCGTACATATCAGCGCGAACACCCGTACATCACCATTACAAAACCCGTACATCACATAAAAAACCGTACATCACGTAAAAAACCGTACACCAAAAAGTACACCACGTGACCCATACCCGTACACCACTACAAAAAACCACTACAAAAAACCACTACATATCATCAAACTATTATATTGTCATAATAAAACAATTCTTCAACATTTACAAATCACCTACTCATATAAAACACCGAATATTGTAGACTCTAATCTATTCCTACTAACCCTGGTCACGTGAGCCTCTATGCGCGAATAAAATTTCTCCTCCATCCTTCTACACCATCAGTCATGAGGCGCTTCCTGACCACACTAACCCCCTTGCAAAGGAGTAAACCTCTCCAGTTTTCTCCCCAATCCATCAAGTTACGCCCCCCAATCCTCCCCACCCACACCAATTTCGACGTATCGCCTGATCACCCATTATGGGCGTTTTTTCCCGACGGCTCCAAGTCCACACTGTGTTTCCGAGAAAGCAATTACGTTCCTAGTCTGCTGAGAGCATGGGCATTGGCTGAATTGAGACGGAAATCCTTTGATGATCTTCATAAAATTTGGTACCAGACTTTGAAGCAACGGAACATTTTGGCCCGGGAGGTTCGCTTATCTACCTCTTTTGACTATGGCAATACCAAGGTGTTTGATGATATTGACAATGAATTAACCTTGACTCAAAAAAGATTGAAACAAGTACTTTTGGAAAGACAAGTTGCTTATGAACGAGCCCAGACTTTTGGAGAAGAACAGGTTCGGTATTTGGAGGAGTTTCATACTAAATATGTTGATGCTGATGAAACTCAGATTGGTGACTATAACAATCGTTTGATTCGTTTGAGGTATGCTCTTTTTGGGATTGAGCCTGATTTGGCCCTTACTGAAATCCTGGACATTAATGTTAAATTCGTGGATGGTGTTTCATATGTGGCTCTGTTGAAGGTGGCCCGTCATAATGCTCAAAACCCTGGGGCTGAGTCTTTGGAATTACCCTTAAATGGGATTATGGAAGAAATTCCATTTCTTTTACGTGAATCTAAGGAAGCTGTGGCGGAGGTACGGGCCTTAAGAGAATCGGGCTCAAGTGTTAAGATCGATAAGATCAATGTGTTTGAGTTTATCCGGAATGTCTTGCGCTCGGTGCAGGATGCAGACTCAAAGTAGTGTATATAGTCATAGATATAGGTGAAGATACCCTAAGCTTTAATTAGTTTATTAGAAATAGTAAATGAATGTCTTGGTTATTGTATAGATGGACCTCGGAATTGGAGGCGCGGCCGGAACTCACCAAAGAGTTCCAATGTAAATAGCGCATTTCTGACTCTTTTTGGCTGAAAACGTACCATTGTGATGTCCGGAATTCCAGTATTCTAATTAGCCAATTTAAAAAAAAATTGAAGCAAAACTGGGCCGTTTGTGTTGGGCCTTTATGTGCTGAGGTCGCCTGGTGCACGGGTGTGGGAGATCCAGTTCCGAGGGTCCAGTTCCGAGGGTCCAGAAACCCAACAATCAATTCCCCATTTCCCTTTTCTGGTTCCAAAACTCAATTCAAAAACTCTTAAATAGAAAGATTTTGTATTCAAATAGTGGGCCTTGCATTGCTTTTTCTATATTATTGTATGCAGGATATATTGTTCTGTCACGTGATTTGCTTATATGCAGGAGTTCCTTATATACAGGACTTCTTAAAAGTCTTAACATAACCCCAATCCAGAACCCATGCTCAAAACAAAAGATAAATTAGGCAGTTTTAATTGGGTCCTTCAAATAGCAAATAGGCTAGTATATCAGTATACAGTATTATAGGAAGTAGACTAATTTAGGGGTGTAGCACTGCATAGAACCATAACCCAAAAGACGGATTTGTGTGACCGATTTATGTGTTTCACAAATGTTTCATGGTTGTTTCAGAAATATTTCAAAGACGTTTCAAAATGGTTCAGAATTGTTCCAATTCTTTAAATCGGCCATTGCATCTTTTTGTTAGTAATCTCAAATCATGAAACTCGGATGTACGGGTGTGCACCACATGTTCCGAGCATGCGCAAGTTAATATCACCAACACCATGGGAAACAGAATCACAGGATTTCTCGCCGGGGTCTTTGTCACCGGAGCTGCCACGGTATATACGGCCCGACTCTTGTCCGGCACACAAGGCACCAACTCGTCGCTCATCAAAAACGTCGACAATGTTATCAACAACCGCATCCTCTCGCAGTCCCACGAAACCAGCCTTTCAGTTCCTGTCAACAGAAGAGGTGTTGTTGTGGGAAGACCATCCGTGGCTGAAACCTGTAAAGATATCTGGAACGACGAAATCATCAAAATGACCAACAGGGTGTACTCCATCAACTGGTACAGGTGGGGTCTTGAGATCGACAAGAAGGTGAACAAGCTCGCCGATAAAGCGGTTGAATTGGCTTTTGAAAAGAAGTAGACATCAAGACTTTTTGGATCAAGATGTGGTGATGCCCACTCTTGGAATGGTTGGAATGGTTGAAAGAGTGAACAAGTGATCAGTTCTTCCCGTCATCAGTTTCTGGTCAGTTGATTTCAGTATCGATTTCGGTCGATTCAGTTATTGGTCAGTCGGTTCAGTTATTGGTCAGTCGGTTCACTTATCAGTCAGTCGGTTCACTTATCAGTCAGTCGGTTCACTTATCAGTCAGTCGTTAGATCACTGATATTGCCATTATCAATAAATATGCATCAAAGTCATGAAGCATTTAGCTCCAATGTAATAGTATCCAATGATAGTTCCCCATACGCTTTATGGACCGCGCACTACCTGTCATAGATCACTTGTAGAGATAGTGATTAATCACTCTCTGAGTCACTCTCCTTTGACAGCTTTTGTCTCTGTTTCTGCCCCGGTCTTTTTCTCTGCCCCGGTCTTTTTTTCTGCCTCGGAATCGGCATCGGCCCTGAACGAACTGTAAATATCCCGGTATATAAACCAGTTGGCAATAGGTGCTACTATCAGAAACACCAATGACACCAACACCTGGAAAAACCCCCAGTTGCGGGGAAACACTCCAAGCATTGATGACGCAAGCACCCAGCCAATGAAATCCGTATAGATGGAATCATAGCCTTGGGCGAGTCGTGCCAACACCAAGTCACAGCATTGGAGCGACGGAATAGCAGCACTAGGTCCTTCGATTTTCTTAGTGATTTCCGGCTTGGTCTTCTGCTCCTCTGCATATCCTTCACTGGCAAAGTTGCCGGGGTATACACAGGATACCCGGTAATTAAAAGGGGAGAGTTCCTGGCGTAAAACCACTGAGAGCGCCGAAAGTGCTGCTTTAGCCGGAGCATACTGACCATAACCAATAAACGGAAACAGAGCCACGGTGGAGGAAAAAAGAATCACATGGCGGGGCTTGAAGCTGGCGGTCACGTAGCCATGCTTTTCCAACGCCATCTTATGACCTGCATGTACCGTATTGACCGCCGTCAAGTAATTGATCGACATTCCGGTAGCTAGTTCGGAGCCCGAAAGGTCGCCAAAGAGTTTGGGAATCGACAGTCCTGCACAGCAGAAGATGAAGTCCGGGTCCAAATTTCTCCGGGCCAATTCCTGCCACATCTCGTTACACCGAGAGTAATCCGCCACATCACAAGCAATGTAGTCGATGATTGTTTCATTCTTTAAAGTTTTTCCACTAATTTGTTTGATCCGTTCCACTTGTTCCTGGAGCTTCGTTTCTGTTCTAGCCACGAGCACCACAGAACACTTTTGTTCATAGAGTCGGAGGGCGATATCGGCACCGATACCCTGGGAGGCCCCAACCACCAAAGCAGTTTTTCCTTCGGGAAGAAAATGGCTCTTGGAAAAGTACATTCTTTCCCTAGTCAGTCAATAGTTGTAAATCAGATCTCTGGAGGATTCTGTATCAGTCAATAGTATCTATCTTAGTAGATCTTTGTATAATTCAAGACTAGTCAATATTCAGCAGTAGATCAAGTAGACTTCGGTATCTTGATCTATCTTCTGTACTCCTCTGTAGTCTGTATCTGTAGTCTGTATCTGTAGTCAGTTGATTGAGGTCGTCAGTATTCTGGGTCCGTCTTCCAATTCTCTGATATTGATCAATCAGAGTCGGTCTTGATCTATTTATAAATAAGCACGAATTGAATCTGGATTGGGATCTGTAACGATTGATATGGATGAGGAGGTGTAAGATGTTTAGTTCTGGTTGACGCGAATAGTCCATTTGGCGGTTTGATTTTCAGAAACTGAAACTGTATACAGAAATGCTGCGAAAGGTGAGAACTGAAATAAATCATGAACCATAGGGTAAAATATTTTGAAATGGGAATTTCCAAAATTCGGATCAATTTCTTATAGATTTGATGAGTAAATGACAATAACAATGATAACAACTTTTTGAACAGTACAGGTGTAAACTGTCTATTCTCTGGTCTCGTTTCTCCCATTGTAATATGGCTGTAAATGACTCCTCAATTAGCAGAATTCACCACAACAGAGACAAAGAGTCAATCAGCACACTCAATGAATTCATATACAGCAACATTGAGAACCCACAGGATTGAAGCTTCTCTTTTTGATATAGTGAAACACAATTGGACACCATTTTCAGCACAATCTTCATCATCTTCGGAACTGGAAGTACATTATAAATTATGAAGTATACACTGGAATCTCATAGAATAATCAGCCTCTCAATGAAATACCAATAAAGTATCATTTGCTATGGGACTTGCGCAACTGTCAATAAAGTACATGGTGGTGTAATTAATT
This sequence comes from Metschnikowia sp. 04-218.3, assembly GCA_002374635.1. Classification (NCBI taxonomy): domain Eukaryota; kingdom Fungi; phylum Ascomycota; class Pichiomycetes; order Serinales; family Metschnikowiaceae; genus Metschnikowia; species Metschnikowia sp. 04-218.3. Next base: position 89,003 of record NLAC01001560.1, read on the forward strand.
CTGAACTACACTGGGAATGGCGTACTTATATACTAATATCTGCACGTTGGGTGGCAAATGCAAATGCAGACACAAATGCAAATGCAAATGCAGACACAAACGCAAAGGTTGCATGCTGCAGATGTGAAACAGTAAGCAATTCTAGGGGTATATAAAGCAGCCCGCGACCGCCAAAAAAAAGCAGCCACCATCACAATTAACACGTTATCATCAATAGAAGAAAGTTTTCCATTAAATTGAAAAATGACTCGTTTACGTCATAAGTTTAAAATCCAGCTATAATCATCAATGGTTACTTTTTTAATTGGACTGATATTCAACCAGATCATCAAACTGGTGAGATTTGAAAAGTGAACTTTTACTGGATCTGGCTACATAAGTGAATAATGGAATCATACCCTGAATGAGCCAATCTTTACTATACTAATATGAAGATTTGAGAAGTCACTTGAGTCCTAGAACCATAGAATGCAACAATAGAGAGCATTTTAGTACTGGAAATACCAACATTCTACAAAAAAATACTTTCGGTTGCGGCCATACCAAGTGGAAAATACTGTTTCCCGTCCGATCAACGTTAGTCAAGCCACTTAGGGCCACAGTGAGTAATGCAGTGGGAGACCATGTGTGAAATTGTGGTGCTGCAATCTTTTTGCAATTTTTGTTTTCCAATTTCGACTTGACAAACGGATACATCTCCTTAGCCAGAACTTTACTCGGGTACTCTTACCAGGTCAAAAACAACTTACAAAAACTAAGGTAACATTCCGAAATATCCAGAAATAAAGGAAGATTAAGAAATTAAGGAATTTAGGGGAGAGATTTGGAAATGAGTGGAGTTGGAGGTTATATGCAGTGCGACGCCTGCATACAACATCTCTGCTCGCACCGTCCACACCAACACACCAACACACCAACACTCAACTTCATCACCAAGTGACAGCACCTACCCCACCCAAATCCGTACATCATGTCAGGCCGTCAAGGAGGAAAAGCCAAGCCTTTAAAGGCCCCAAAGAAGAAAGAGCAGGATTATGATGAGGATGACCAGGCATTCAAGGCTAAGCAGAAGGCAGATGCTGCAGCCAAAAAAGCCATGGCAGAGAAGGCCAAGAAGGGAGGCCCCATGGTCGGCGGAGGTATCAAAAAGAGTGGCAAGAAGTAGTATATAGAAATGAATTATTTCTTTGTCGATGTATTTGTTTTGTTTTGTTCTTTTTTTGGCTCTTTTGTTCTTTTCTCGTTTTACCCCTTTGGTGAGTTCCAGGACCTAATAATGTACTCTGTTGAAAGCAGTTGAATCCGAATTTTTGGATTGATTGGTTTCAGAAAGGTTGGAATCAGATTGGGATAGTCTAAACGCCAAGTTTCAGAATATGATTGGTTGATGTTCAGGTATAGGGAATGTTGGTGGTATTGCAGATAACGGCACGCCATGAGTAAGTGAATCAGTAGAATTGATGTCAGATTCACATTAGAAGAAGGAGAGGAGAAGAGTAGAAGAGGAGAAGGAGAAGGAAAAGAGTAGAAGAGGAGAAGGAAAAGAGTAGAAAAGGAAAAGGAGAAGGAAAAGGAAAAGGAGAAGGAGAAGTAAAGGTACTGCACAACAAGCACGGTTGCAGGAGTAACAGTATACGGAGTTGAGTACTCCTATTGGTCCACAGCTCCATGAGCACATGTTGAATAGCTTCTCCAAATTCCAGTGGTTGTACTGGATTTGTATTTTGATATTCTTCACCGGGGCGTATTTCACATCAAGAAACATTCATTGTTTGCCGTAGAGATTTCACCCACGTAAACTCATCCTCCAACATCACGAGACAGAGAAGCGGAGAAGGAGAGGGAGAGAAGGAGAGTGAGAGAAGCAGAGTGAGAGAAGCAGAGGGAGAGAAGCAGAGAAGGAGAGGGAGAGAGAGAGGGAGAAGGAGAGGGAGAAGAAAAGGTAGAGAGAAAGAAGAGTAGAAAAATTGTAATAAAAACTAGAGCGGGAATGGCGCATATTTATATTCTTTTAACCAACCACAAAAAGAACTGCAGCATTCCCAAAACGGAAGTGTTGTGCATTCAATATGCAGAAGGTGTTTCATCTTTGTGGGTGGCGTCGCGAAACTTGCAGCCACTGGAATATAAAAGGCGCTCATATCCCCCCGTATTTTTTTTGCAGCGCGATAAAGCAATGGAAATGAGAAGAGAAAAGGGGAGGGAAAGAGAAGCCGAGGTTTAGTATTTAGTCTATTGTGCCATTCTATGGTGAAGAAAGATGTTGACTGTTAAACACTCTTGCAGTCAACTTCAATAGACTGCACAATACTCCTTACTAAACTTGGTTACTACTCTAGTACTCCTTACTAAACTTGGTTACTACTCTAGTACTCCTTACTAAACTTGGTTACTACTCTAGTACTCCAAAGAGAACGAATTGGATGTTTAGTTATGGCACTCCTATACATTTCTAGGTCTAGATATAGGCAAGGAGAATTGGAGAAGACTCAGGACTTATGGTTCAGTGCTTATAACCAACATTGAATAGGCTCATGACCCGGATTGGATCCAATTGGTCATAATTAAATGGCCAAGGAATTGATTATATTCTATTGATTTGACAAACTGTTTACTGTTTACTATCTACTGTTTACTGTCTACTGTTTACTGTTTACAGTCTACTGTTTACTGTCTACTATCTACTGTTTAATGTTTACTGTCTACTATCTACTGTTTAATGTTTACTGTCTACTATCTACTGTTTAATGTTTACTGTTTACTGTTTAATGTTTACTGTTTACTGTTTACTGTTTACCATCTACAGTTTACAGTCTACCATCTACAGTTTACCATCTACAGTTTACAGTCTACAGTCTACAGTCTACAGTCTACTATCTACAGTCTACTATCGACTATCGACTATCTACAGTTTCCTATCTACAGTCTGTCAAGCCACCAGTTAATCTTGGACTGGAATCATCTTGTTCGGGTAATCTGCAGCCAATAAAGCCAAGCAGTAATAGTTATGAAAACAATTGGTTTCAGGATTCCAAAAATGATATTTTCATAAACAAATTTGAAAAAAAAAGCCTTTGCCTTGGTCCTATTTATCCTGGGGTAGCCTGGTGCACGGGTGTACGGTGCGCTTCCAGGTCCAGGTCCAAGTCCGAAGGTTGCAGCCAATCACATGGCAAGTCCAAACTTAATACTTCTTAGAGGTATTTCAAGACATGATCAAAAGGTGGATTGAATTCAGAAATGCCACTTTTCACCATACCTAAAACTTGCTCATTTTCTGATTAGTCATGGTGAACTAACTCATAGTCTAGTAATAGAGAGTTGCATCATGCTAGTTAGTCAGGAGTAATTGGCCATAGTTAATAGTAGTTGCTTCTTCATCTCATGTTCATTGAGTTAATGAAGTTAATAATATGATGGTTTAAAGTGTAGTTGAAGATTTGGGGGAGTCACGTGACGGGTTCTTGGCCAAATTCTAAAACTTCCCATGAATATTCTAAAACTTCCCATGAATATTCTAAAAATGTCCATGAATATTATAGTGAATATTCTAGTGAATTTGAGCTCAGATCTTCAATCACTTTATCAATAACTTAGTAGCTTGTTTAAACCCACCAAGATTTAAATTGAATGACATTTGTTTGATTTGGAGTTTGGTATAAAGTGTGACCGCATCTTGAATGTATGCAAATCATACTTTAATGTAATGGATAAAGGTTTTTGTAAAGCCACTAGTCATTGAAGGAATCTTAATTGCAGACTCGATTCTTTTAAATCCAATCACCATTCAAGTATTTGGTTTTGGCCATCAAGACTATGGAAATGCAGTAGATATGGCAGTAATGGCCTCCACCTTTCGACAAAGACCTTTCCGCCCAAAAGACCTTTCGACAAAGACCAATCCGATCAAAAGACCTTTCGACAAAGACCTTTCGACAAAGACCTTTTCATCCTATTCTTGATCTCCATAACTTGTTTCTTGAGGTTTCAAGAGTTTCACAATCTGCATGAACGCCAACATACTGTTGATGGGCGTTTTGATCTGGAGAAGTTTCACGATCTTTTGAAAAGTTTCACAATCTTTTGGAAAGTTTCAGGATCTTTTGAAAAGTTCAAGATCTTTTGGAAAAGACCAACTTGGGTTTCCCGCTGAGGATCACGAGGAGTTTGTGGTTTTAGTGTCCAAAAGAGTCGGTTAGGAATGACTAGCCAAATTGATCAAAAAGAATGGATTCAAAGGGAATAAGAGTGTCTGATTGGAGAATAAGGTGGAACGTCAAAACCATAAGTCTAGCCAAATCCTCCATATAATAGTTGCTCTTGTTGGACTTCAAAAAATAAGGGGGGAGATTTTGAGGGGGGATCTTGGCTTTATATATTCTTGCCCCGGAGTGCATATGAGCGTCTGCAGATATGAAACACTGCGAGGCCAAATCGGGAACACACTTCCCAATTAGTGCACATGCATTGCAGTGCATGACAGAACAAGAACCCGATAATCGTTTTAGTATGTTGGGGTCAGTATTGAAAGAGACTGGATGTTGCATATTCCACCTGTTTATATGCAGACCGTTATATGCAGATCGTTGCAGCATTCTATGCAGACCGTTGCAGCGTTATATGCAGGTGTACACCATAACTTGAATCCAGCTCCTCACTTAACATCACTTCTGGAAAGTCACTTGGGTAGATATTCGATCTTCCCTCTATACCCGACCCAATGGACATTAAAGTACTCACAACTTAAGTGGAAGTCGTATTATCTGGCATCCTTTCGTAACCGAGACATCTCCATGAAAGGTCATTTCGTAACCGAGACATCTGGAAACCTCATCTGGGCCTTTGCTGAATCACATTTTCATACCGAGACTTTATAAATGGATGACTCATTCATAACAGAAACATTCATCTGGATTTCAGAGTCTGTACCAGAGAATTTGAGCCTCACCTTTGAGCCTTTAAGCCTCTTGTCAAACACCTCTCTGGTAGACAATCTCATTGGCACATTCTCTGGTAGACAATCTCATTGGCACATTCTCTAGCAGATAATCTCATTGGCACACTCTCTGGTAGACAATCTCATTGGCACACTCTCTGTGTTGCTGGACAACTCTTCAGTAGTGTATGACTTCTTGAATTGATCAATACCAGCCCCATTTGCCTCATGGTCAAGAACTGGCTGTACACACAAGATGTTGTTAATGTACTCCTGACGGATGTTGTTAATGTACTCCTGACGGATGTTGTTAATGTACTCCTGACGGATGTTGGCTCAGTTCTCCTCACTTCTCTCCCTCCACTGAGAACCCTTCGAGTCGATGTTGCTTTCATTCAAGAAGAAATAAGCTTGCATCTAGATATCCTTCTTGGAGGCCTGGGGCTTGTTGGCTAGTCTAGCAGGGATCCCGTCACAGATGGTCTGTTGCACACACTTCTCGGATATGTTTTTAACTTGTTCGTGAGAGACTCTCTTCTGGCCGTTAAGTGATAGTCCTCAGTGTTCAGGCTCTCTTCTGGCCGTTAAGTGATAGTCTTCAGTGTTCAGGCTCTCTTTTTCCTCGTTATAGAACAAGACTTCCACACACAACAAAGCCACTTTGGTGGTTTGGTGGCAGTGGTTCCCTCTCACTCGGAACATGGTTTTCCGTTGTAGTCCTTTGAATCATTGGCTCTCTTGAAGACAACGAAGGTCTCGTCGATAAGAGACAAGTAGCTATCCTCATCAGCAAGTGGATTCAGGGCAAGCAAAGCGTTGGAAATGGCCAAAATAGCACCCACGATAACAGTAGTTTTTCATACTGATTGATGGGATGATGATAATGATTTTGATTTTGTATAGGGAATGAACCCCTTTCATTATCAATCATCAAAGAGGTCTTTTTCTCCACTTATGACGGTCTGTTCTGCAGGTATTAGCAATGCTTTTTTTCTTGACATTGAAACAATTCGGTGATGCTGATGACATCTCCAAGCAAAACACCTTTTCAGAAATCTGCTACCATATCTCCAAGTAAAAGGTCTTGGGGTTGTACGACCTTCAATTGAAAGAGCACAATTTGGGGGTTTTTGCTCATCAAGTCAGGTCTTCGAAATCTCCATAGAATATGAAGTTATGGACTTTATTCACCATCATTCTAAGAAATATCTCTTAGTTTTTAGCATAAACATGGTGCAGTGTCCCGAAATTCTGGCCCAATTTGGGATCAATGGTCATACTCCTTCACACATTGGGCTCGAGATTTTGTTATAGTCAACCAGTATGCATGCACTGTAGGACAATAACGTTTGTTTTGGGGTGGTGTACGTTAGACCAGCCTGGAGAATCATGCTGAAACCAACGTAGATTTGAATGGATTCAGGACCACTCATTTGTTGGACCAAATTCATAAACGTTCACTTGACGTGACGTGCCCAACCTTTAAGACACGTGCCCAACCTTCAAGACACGTGCCCATAATTCCAAGACACGTGCCCATAATTCCAAGACACGTACCCAACCTTTAAGACACGTGCCCATAATTCCAAGACTGAGGCCCAGCTTCAAAACAAACATCAACAACTTAAGCTCCCTCTTATCATGTCTTGAGCTTCTGTACCCCAAACCCGTCCACGCTTAAGTTTATGTATCTTGGCACTATGCACACAAGTATAATCTTAAACACCCCCTTGGTCAATAATAGGGACCTAAAATTGAATGGGACTTCAATAATAAGGACCAGGCGGCGTTGCACTGAAATGAATCCGTAAACCTTGCATTTTGAAGGTCAAACTTTTGATCCCGAATACTTGGACACTCAAAACCTTCCATTCGTGGTCTTGCCCTTTAAGACATCTTGATGCAATTCAATACTAATCTGTCCATTTTCGGCTCAAATTATGGCTTCAACTAGTCCACTGCTTAAAATAGAATCTTGTGATGTGAAACCACATTCCTCTAGCAACACAGAAACAAAAAGGTCCATTTAGAAACATTAGACAATATATATCTAAGCTCCTAGTTTATGCAGCCCAAATAGAAATTTGAAGAATCAACAAAATTACTCCGTGGTGTGATTATTACCAGGATTTTGAATGCTATAGACTTAGTTTCTTCGACTTAGTTTCTTCGACTTAGTTTCTTCGACTTAGTTTCTCCAATTTAGTTTCTCCGAGTTAATTTCTCCGATTTAATCTCTCCAACTTAGTTTCTCCGATTTAATCTCTCCAACTTAGTTTCTCCGACTTAGTTTCTCCGACTTTAATCTCTCCAACTTAGTAAATGCCTTTACTCCAACTTCAAATCTGCGGATCAAGGAATCCCTTTCTATCCATCTAATAGCGAAACGCCTCAAATATGCTTTCAATTGGTTATTCAAATGTTTATAACTGATAAACCACGAAAGGTATGAATCTGTCAGTACAGCTGGACAAAGAAGGGCTTAGTACAGACTAGTATAAAGTGAGTACTAGGGGGAATAGGTAATTTCTCCGACTTAATTTCTCCGACTTAATTTCTTCGACTTAATTTCTTCGACTTAATTTCTTCGACTTGTTTTTCTAACTTTAGATTCTCCGACTTAATTTCTCCAACTTCTCCGACTTAATTTCTCCAACTTCTCCGACTTTGGCTGGTTCAACTCTTGGTCTGGCTTCTTGTGCCAATATTTCACTCTTCTTTGGTTTGAATCTTGAAAATCACATTCCCTGATCAAAGGACTTCCTAAGAGGTTCTCATGGTTAATTTGTATCACATTTTTGGGTTGTAAATAATCCCAGGGTCTTGAAATCAAAGGTTATATGCAGGCTATATCTTTATATGTAGGTTGTGCATTTACATGCAGGTGACAGTATTATACGCAGGATAATGCTCTTATATGCAGGACTACCCAATAATTATGAAATTTTCAGATTCAGAGAGTAAAATTATCATATTTTAGTGAATAAATACGTTATTGGTAAACTACTTTTGGACAAGATGAGTATTTGTTATACTCGTTATCACCACGAAATCCTGTGGTCCTGTATACAACACCCTAACCTCTACAAGTCCAAGATCCAAGAACTAAATGGCCTAATTTTTCCTGGAAGCTCATGGAAAGTTACTCTTTACTTACTGAAAGTCTTTGTCTTGCTCAAACCCTTGGGTAAAATTATTTAAAATTGTCCAAATCTGTCTAATTCTGTCTAATTCTGTCTAATTCTGTCTAATTCTGTCTAGAATTGTCGACTGGCATATTGGCCTGTTTATTCACTTTCTACATTATTAATTATAATCTAAACCCACTAGAAAATCCTCTGTTGGGATTAGTAAGGAAGCAGAATATATACTGTCCAATTTGTCTAATTTGTCCAATTTGTCCAATTTGTCTAATTTGTCTAATTTGTCCAATTTGTCCAATTTGTCTAATTTGTCTAATTTGTCTAATTTGTCCAATCCACCCTTGGCATTGGGCCTGGCCATCGTTTTAGTTAAAATCACCAGATACTTGCATTGGCTCATCACAAGCATTTTCTACATCTCGCATCAAGATCTACAGGCAAACAATAAGGATCAACCAGGCATAAATTCATAGTAACTAGACTATGACCTGACCCCCTTACCCGCCATTCTACGTCTAAAACAAGGTTCCTACATTCCTGTACCCACTGGATACAGACTACTACTATATAATAACCCACTGATCATACTATACTGTCAGTATAGATTGGGTTTCCGGCTCTGAAATGGTGTGTCCTGCGTATTGTGTCGAATCCTGCGTATTGTTTGACCTGCATATTTGAGAGTGCGCGCATTGATGACCTGCATATATCCTCGATTTTCGCCTCCTTACATGTAGGACACGTGACCCAGGCATGTAAACTATGGCTTCTCTCCATTCTTATCCAAGCCTCATGTATACCTTATCCAAGAATCTCGAAAAAAACTCGGCCGAAACAATCATTATGGTAGTGTATTTGAGAGGCCGCGAATGACTCATCTGCACCCACCAATTTCACCAAAAACCCGCCCAATCAACTGATGGGTTTTCAACTTCAGTAACCAAAAATTTGGTATAGAAACAATTTGTCAAGAAACTATTATTGATCTTCATGGTTTTGGAGAATCCGGGCCAAAACACGTATGGAGATTTTCATGGATCAGCAGTTGAAAAAAATGGAAATGGAGGATCTGAAGATTTTCATGGATCAGCAGTTGAAAAAGTTGGAAGTGGAGGATCTGAAGATCTATTGATGTGACACTTCTTTTTGGAAGCCAAGACTAAAAGGAAAGTCTTGTACCGGATTCATGATCAGATTCTTTCACAATGGGATATTGAAAAGTTTCTTTCACAATGGGATATTGAAAAGCTTCTTCCATAAATGGTATCATCAAGGGAACTCCAAAGATTAACCCCAACCCGATTTAAAGCGAGCAATTTCCTTTCATTCCAAATCAACTATAGTCAATTTCCTTTCATTCCAAATCAACTATAGTCAATTTCCAAACTCCCATTATGCAATTCTCCCATCTTCTGGCCCTTCTCTTTGCTGTCACTGTTTGTGCTCAGCCTGGAACCTTCTTTATCAAAATCAACGGCAGATTTAAGCATCTCCGTAGAGTCATGTATGATGATACTGACTTGATTGCCATCGCAGACCCTCGTTTCCCAGATGTCCCTACTCTTGAGATGGAAAATGGTGAAATCACTTACACCGATTATAACAACAACAATGAGGTGCAAATCTTTGGTAAGATTGGCGACGAGTTCCTGTTTGCATCCAAGGACAATATTACTCCTTTTAAAGTGGAGATGGCTGAAGGCTGGAAGATCAAGAACCTTGAGGTCCAAGTGTGTCTGAGCACATGGAGACCACTTCGTGTGGCTGGCTTTGCTTCTTCTGAAGGTGAACAGGCCTGTGAACCAAAGGAGGTGTACTTCGTCCCTGTTATGTACTAGGCAAACCGTTTCCGAAATGAGAATTGACCAAGTTTCTCTGAAGGTATGGCCTTGTGTATAGCTTCCACTTCTTGTGTATAGCTTTCAGTTCTTGTGTATGGCCACACTGAGTGTAAAACAATAATAAAAACAATTTTGTTTAATTCTGTCCTGTAGTTTTGGTACTCTCATGGTATTGTTGAATAGGCAAGGTACACATCATTTATGCATATCCGATAAAGGGATTTTCCGGAACAATTTCATAGACCATGCCGATCTAAAAGTTCCAAGACTCACGGTTGGTGAAGATCAGTGGAAGTTTAATATGCCATTCTTTTCTTTAACCATCAAAATGTGATTGTATTTGGTACTGGCACAGATCCAGCCGACCAACATCTTCTGCCTTAACAGCCAAGTTTCCTGGAGTAGAGCCATGAATCAGGTAAACAACAGAAGTTGTTTTTGACATCAGTAATTGGTGTCAACAAGTCTCCAGTGACTATATTGAATAATCCATCATTCATAAAGAGAATAAACTCTAGTAAAGACTTGTACCTGTCATAGTCATCGGACGAGAGCATCAGTATCCATAGAGAAAAGAGAACATGACCCAAATATGACCAAAGAAAATGGTAGAAAGAAAATAGGAAAGAAAGGAAATAGAAGGGACACAAAGGTTCCGTTCGTATCATTAGTACCCATCTCTTTGTCACACGCATTTGCTCCAGAGTATCCTGCTCTGTAGACACATTGGTCTTTTGTAACTCCTGGGAACTTGCTCAAATTCTTCCGATTTCGCTTCTAGAGTCCGAATCCAATGGATCATTAATTGATGAATCTGGGGTAATTAATGGATTCTCCTGTTCAAGATATACTCCCCCTCAAGTGTTTTGCATCAAGGTAGACTGCGTTAATCTGTTGGTGCTTTCTCAGTCTAAGGGACTGTTCATTCTCTTGAAATCTTTGAGCTGCTTCCCGGTTTGTCCTTCTATGTCTGACATCTTCTGGAGGTAATGTCTCCTGCACACAACCGGCCTTTCCATTCAAATCTGACACAGCCAGTATCTCGTCGTCGTTAGCAGGTTATTCAATTGAAATTGCACAACCACTAGCTCTTCACTCACTAGCTCTTTAACCACTAGCTCTTCACTCACTAGCTCTTTAACCACTAGCTCTTCACTCACTAGCTCTTTAACCACTAGCTCTTCACTCACTAGCTCTTTAACCACTAGCTCTTCACTCACTAGCTCTTTAACCACTAGCTCTTCACTCACTAGCTCTTCAACCACTAGCTCTTTACTCACTAGCTCTTTAACCACTAGCTCTTTAACCACTAGCTCTTCACTCACTAGCTCTTCGACCACTAGCTCTTTAACCACTAGCTCTTCACTCACTAGCTCTTTAACCACTAGCTCTTCACTCACTAGCTCTTCACTCACTAGCTCTTCACTCACTAGCTCTTTAACCACTAGCTCTTCACTCACTATGTTTGAGTTTGAAGATACATTGTAACCAGCATGTACCAAATTGTCCCAACTTCTTGATCTTCCACATTTCGGGGTACTGGCGCTTGTCCTGGAGATTCCTAAATAGTAGAAAGAAAATAGTAGAAAGAAAATAGTAGAAAATAGAAGAGTGAGGATTCGCAGGGGGGAGGCGTACCTTTATATACTTTGGTGTTCCCGCGCCCGCCCGGTTTCTTTGCAGCCACCAACCATGCAGGAGCGCGGGGGGCGAGATATATAAAGCAGGCGATCCCCCCCTCCTCCCCCCTACTTCAACTAATTTTTATCCCACTAAATTAAGAGAATACCTTTCAAACAGCGGTAATTATAGTTGATCCTATTTTCAAAATTGATCCTGCTTTATGATTATGCGCTAATAATTGGATCTACGAAAGTCAATCAACGGATAGAGTGGAATATCAAAGGCGGCTAAGATTGGTGGTGGATTTGATGCCAAGGCGGCCAAAAGAGAATGCTATAAAGAAATACACCTTTGGGCCTTACTTTGAAGAGTGGATTATATTGTCTAGCATGAGTCTTCGTTAATTCATGGGTCAATATTTGTTTTCAGCAAGAGCTGGTGGTGCTTGTTTTTATAAGACCATGAAGCAGATGATCACCGTCAATGCTTGATATAAATCAAGTTTCTTGCTGCCACAAGTGCTTTCTGAAGGTAACATGACAGGCTATACTGGAGAGGATAAGAAATGCTCTGAAGATCAAATGACAGACTATACTGGAGAGGATAAGAAATGCTCTGAAGATCAAATGACAGACTATACTGAAGAGGATAAGAAATGCTCTGAAGATCAAATGACAGGCTATACTGGAGAGGATAAGAAATGCTCTGAAGATCAAATGACAGACTATACTGAAGAGGATAAGAAATGCTCTGAAGATCAAATGATAGACTATACTGGAGAAGATCAAATGACTATACTGAAGAGGATAAGAAATGCTCTGAAGATCAAATGACAGGCTATACTGGAGAAGATCAAATGGCAGGCTATACTGAAGATCAAATGACAGACTATACTGGAGAAGATAAGAAATGCTCTGAAGATCAAATGACAGACTATACTGAAGACGATAAGAAATGCTCTGAAGATCAAATCACAGGCTATACTGAAGAGGATAAGAAAAGCTCTGAAGATCAAACTGTCCAACCAATTGTCGGTAATAAAAAGAGTTTCTAGAAGTTGCTTTTATTGCTGTTTCGGGAAAAGCATTTTCATTTCAGTGGTGACTTTGACTTGGTTGATATGGACTTGTGAATGATCTTAATCAAAGCAAAAGAATTGTCTAAGAGATTCAAAAGTGTTGGGGATTTCAGGATTAAATTCTACAAAAAAAAGAAAGCAAAACAAACCAACCCCATTTTGATACTAAGTCGATCATCAGACTATGATACATGACACTCCTCAATATCTTCTCTAAGATGTTTTCTTAAGGATTCGGGATAAATGGAGCATTTCAGTGCTCGTAACCAAAACACTTGAGCAACCCCATGGAGATTATTCTTTTTTTCAAATGAATGCATGCGAAATCATGTATTGACGGTGAGTCTAATACTCTAGTATTCTGGCATATGCTGGGGTGTTGATTGATTGTGTGGGAGTGTATGGCGACGCTCTGTGTGCAGGACCCATACCCACCTATTCATACTACTGAAACAGACTGTTCCTTACTGCTGTCAGTGTGGGATGATTGATGGCTATTTATTCATTCTCCTTATAGCTATATCATTCTTTGGACCTGTTTTCAAACAATGCAAGTCAACCACTTCACTTGGTGGGGAAGTCTTCCTTGGCTCTGTGGCACAAGACTTCATGTGCACATACTCTTGAGAGCGTAAGGAACTCGGCTTTTGAGTTGCTCGTCATGTTTGCATCAAGAGTGATTCATTTGGACTCGCCGGCAGGAATGACTTGCTGGTACTGAATTTCGTGGGGCATCCGGGAAAGATACGGTTCCATTTCTCCTTGTCCAGGGGAGCAATACAATTCCAAAGCCCTGGTTATTGTCATTGCTCGTTTTGAAAACGTCAGGCACCTCAAAGTCTCTGACATTGTCCACTAGCTTAGCCTCTGTTGGATTAGCCTCTGCTGGATTAGCCTCTGTTGGATTAGTCTCTGTTGGATTAGCTTTTGCTGGATTAGTCTCTGCTGGATGAGCCTCTGTTGGATGAGCCTCTGTTGGATTAGTTAATCCTTGTCTGGCACGGATGCCGTTACAGTTTGCTTGCTGCAAACAGTTTTCGGAAACCTTCTTATATTCCGCTGGAGCAAATTTGAGCTTGCCATTGAAGTGACAGTCCTCGATGTTACTGGCTTCTCCTCGGTGCAGAACTGGGGCTTGACACATAATAAAGGCGTTTGCCTGATACTGATCTTGGCCTTCTTGCAGTTGGAATATCGTCTCTCTTGGAGACAGCAAAGGTTTCCTCTTCAGCAAGTGGATTCAGAGCAGGCAAAGCACTTCTCCAAGAGAAACCCATTGCAACCCATCGTTGGCAGATGCCACAGTTTTCTGGAATAAAAGCATAATTGAAACATGGTCATATTCCTTCAGGCGCAAGTTTAAACACTTGACTGCCACAACCAGTGTGCACATGAAGAATCAGGACAATGACATAACCCGAAACAGCGGTAAAATGGACCAATGGTGGCCATTATCCTGCAACAAATACAGATATCAATGGAAGGCAAAACATGCACGACCGCTTTTCTGACGTACCAAATTCATCAATGATTTGGTGTTGTTTGCCTTGGTATGATTCAGACGCTCATGATTCAATACTTTGTCCAGGTCAATAATAGTGTCCTTAGGCTTAATCTGAGTTCGTCAATAATATCCAGACAGTGTTACCCGAGAATCCGGAACCCATTCATTTGGAAAGTCATGCTTTTAAACTTGAAGCTCATCACAAGATCCCTCTTGATAGAATGTATTCATCAAACTTCTTATTTTCTCATGGTATGTGATGAACCTAAAACTGGTTATTCAGTGAAACAAAACTGTTATAGTAACCCACGTTTCTGATCAATTGATAGTAACTCACTGTGTATCTGATCAATTGAAGGTAAACCATTGGTCATCTAATAAATTGATAGAAACACCCACTGGTCATCTGATCAATTGATAGTATCTCATTGGTCATCTAATAAATTGATAGTAACTCTCTATTCATCTAATAAATTGAAGGTAAACCACTGTTTCTGATAAATTGAAGGTAACTCACTGGTCATCTAATCAATTGATAGTAACCCACTGTTTCTGATCAATTGATAGTAAACCATTGTGTATCTGATCAATTGAAGGTAAACCATTGGTCATCTAATAAATTGATAGAAACACCCACTGGTCATCTGATCAATTGATAGAAACATTGATAGTAACCCACTGTTTCTGATCAATTGATAGTAAACCATTGTGTATCTGATCAATTGAAGGTAAACCATTGGTCATCTAATAAATTGATAGAAACACCCACTGGTCATCTGATCAATTGATAGAAACATTGATAGTAACCCACTGTTTCTGATAAATTGAAGGTAACATTGATAGTAACTCACAAATCATCTAATAAATTGATAGTAGCTCACAAATCATCTAATAAATTGATAGTAAACCACTGGTCATCTAATCAATTGAAGGTAACCCACTGTATCTGATCAATTGAAGGTAAACCATTGGTCATCTAATAAATTGATAGAAACACCCACTGGTCATCTGATCAATTGATAGTATCTCATTGGTCATCTAATAAATTGATAGTAACTCTCTATTCATCTGATCAATTGAAGGTAACATTGATAGTAACTCACTGTGTATCTGATCAATTGATAGTATCTCTCTATTCATCTGATCAATTGATAGTAACTCTCTATTCATCTAATAAATTGAAGGTAAACCACTGTTTCTGATAAATTGAAGGTAACTCACTGGTCATCTAATCAATTGATAGTAACCCACTGTTTCTGATCAATTGATAGTAAACCATTGTGTATCTGATCAATTGAAGGTAAACCATTGGTCATCTAATAAATTGATAGAAACACCCACTGGTCATCTGATCAATTGATAGAAACTCATTGGTCATCTAATAAATTGATAGTAACTCTCTATTCATCTGATCAATTGAAGGTAACATTGATAGTAACTCACTGTGTATCTGATCAATTGATAGTATCTCTCTATTCATCTGATCAATTGATAGTAACTCTCTATTCATCTAATAAATTGAAGGTAAACCACTGTTTCTGATAAATTGAAGGTAACTCACTGGTCATCTAATCAATTGATAGTAACCCACTGTTTCTGATCAATTGATAGTAACCCACTGTGTATCTGATCAATTGAACTCTTTAACTTGTAATCATAGATTATCTTTTCATCAAGTCATAAACAAACTTCATCAAGTCATAAACGACACTTCATCAAGTCATAAAAGATTGTTCATCAAGTCATAAACGACTGTTCATCAAGTCATAAATACACTTCATCAAGTCATAAACGACTGTTCAAATATTCATCTAGCAAACTAAAAATAATCATTTAATAACTTGAAACCTTCTTTATGCTTTGTTCATCCAAAGGCTTGAATGGAAGCAACCGAATTAGGCAATGGTGTGATGGAGACCTTGATCTGAAGTGTACAGTAGACTTTGCTTATTGTGACATTGTTTAGTGTGAGTTGATTTTTGGTGGTAAAAAAAAGGAGGGGGGAGGCGGTATTTATAGTCTTGAGTTTGTGTTGCGTACAAATGCGTAAATGCGTATTGCGTAAATGCGTATTGCGTAAATGCGCAAAAGAGTAAAAGAGTAAATGCGTAATTGCGCAAAAGAGTAAAAGAGTAATTGCGTAATTGCGCAAAAGAGTAAAAGAGTAATTGCGCAAAAGAGTAAATGCCAAAAGAGTAATTGCGCAAAAGCGCAAATCAAACATGTTTCAGAATCAGTGGAATCGCGTGAGAAACTGTGAAGAACCGGGGTAACCCATCATGCATGTCGCACTATATGCAGAAGTACGTCAAGCGCAAAAGGTGCATGTGGTTATGTGCCCTCGGTCAATGTACTCATTACCCAATTTGAACATGGCACACCTTGATTATAATATTAGGATCAAGTTCTAGGGATTCTTTGGGTTTTAAAGTGAATGGAAATTCACGGCATGTATGCAGTCTCAATGTCTCTCCTGCATCTAGTATAAGGTCCTGCATACCGGAGCGACATCAAGTCAGCAGTTAAGATTAATGTTTTGAAGCATTATCTTTTTGAAGAAGAATATGGAGTTTATGAAGATTAGTGGTGGAGATTTATTTAGATTTGGAAAGAGTTTATACTGGTATGAGCATCTTTTCTTATTTGTCCAAATTGTCCAATTTGTCTAATTTCTGTCCAATTTCTGTCCAATTTCTGTCCAATTTCTGTCTAATTTGTCTAATTTGTCTTATTTGTCTTATTTGTCTAATTTGTCTTATTTGTCTTATTTGTCTTATTTGTCTTATTTGTCTTATTTGTCTAATTTGTCTTATTTGTCTTATTTGTCTAATTTGTCTAATTTGTCTTATTTGTCTTATTTGTCTTATCTGTCTAATCTGTCTAATCTGTCCAATCTGTCCAATTTCTGTCCAATTTGTCCAATTTGTCTAAAAAAAATCTGTCCAATCTGTCCAATTTCTGTCCAATTTCTGTCCAATTTGTCCAAATTCTATCTAAAATTACCCTAATACACTAAATTACAGCATAAAGAAAAATTTAAACCTCTTAAGAGAATATAAAAACAAAAATACCCTTAAACCTAGTGTTGCTCAGTATTAATCTTTCCCTTGGCTCGTTGGCATAACACCTCACGTGCACACTCTTTGGGAAGACTCTTAAACTCTTCAGTCGTATAGCTCTTCTTATTCTCGTCAAGACCAGCACATTCAGGTTCTCCAACAGAAATATAGTAATTGCACAAAAAATCATAAACGCATTCAGAAGTTGTATTTGACCAAAGCTTTTCATCAAACCGCTCAGAACAGGCAACTCCACAATTATCCTTTTCAAAGTTATCTCTTGCCCAATTAGGAACTTCAATGTCCCGGACCTTTTCAGGCTTAGGCTCTTTTTCCTTAGCCAGACGTTTCCCAGCTTCAATAACATTACACACAGCTTGCTGCAAACACTCTTCAGAAAACTTCAGGTATTCCATCTCAGAAAATACAAGCTTTCCATTGAAACGACAAACCTCAAGGTTATTGGCCAACTTCTCTTCGGAACAGAATAAAGATTCAAAACATAAGCGAGGCACTTTGGTAACAGAAGTACCTTCCCAATCAGAACATCTTTTCCCATTATGATCCCTTGGAAAATCTCCATATCCTTCATCAACAAGAGACAAGTAGCTTTCTTCAGGAGCAAGTGAATCCGGGGAAGGTAAGGCATTGGTAATGGCAATGGCCAAGATAGCAGCGAAAACAGTAGAAATTTTCATACCGAAAGATAGGAAGATGATGATAATACTTCTGAGTTTGTATAGGAAATGAGGACGTTTTATAATTCAAACATTAGACTTTGAAAGCATATTTTGCTTTCCTCGTGAACTTGTTTTCTGCATGGTTTAAGAATGCGTTTTTCTTGGCATTAAACCTTTTCAAAGATGTTAATGAAATGTTTAACCGATTCATATTTTTAGGAATCCGTTTGGGGAATCTAAGACGTTTAAATGAAACACCACAATTTGGGGGGTTTTGCTCATCAAATCAGGTCTTCGAAATCTCCATAGAACATGAAGTTATGGACTTTATTCACCATCATTCTAAGAAATATCTCTTAGGTTTTAGCATAAACACGATGCCGTGTCCCGAAATTCCAACCCATTTTGCTATCAATGGTCATACTCCTTCACATTGGGCTGGAGAATTTGTTATAGTTAACCAATATGCATGCAGTGTATGACAATTACATTGTTTTAAATGGTATACGTTAAACCAGTGTGGAGAATTTGACCAAAACAAAGGAAGATTTAAATGTATATCAGCACTCGTCTATTGGGCCAAATTCCAAACGGTTCACTTGACGTGACGAGCCCAAACTAAGACTAATCTCCACTGCCTGAAGACTGAGCCCAAACTAAGACTGAGCTTCTAGATTCAAAACAAACATCAACAACTTAAAGTCGGTCAGATCATGACTTGAGGTTCTCCACTCCAATCCGGCACCACCATCGCCAATTGTTCACCTTGGCACTATGCAGACGCGCATCATTTAAAATACCCGTAACCGATACTACCACGCCCTATTGTTTCTTTGACACTATGGAGACGTGCATAATCTAACATTCCCTTTTGGTCAACAATGGGGTTTTTAAATTTATTGGTATTTGGATACTCAAGTCCCGGAGACGCCATGTCTGAATCCGGAAGGTACCATTTATGAACCGTCTGTTTGGAGGCTCATGACCTTGTTTTTAATGAATGGTCTAAAACACTGACTCGCTTAAATAGCACGAATCGGGTTTAACTTCGGCTTTAACTTATTCGGGTTTAACTTATTCGGGTTTAACTCGGTTAATGCCCGATATATAACTGCTCGTCAAGGAGACGAGACTATCATTTGGTAAGATGAGACGGTTCTACAGTATGAGACGGTTCACAGTATTAGACGGTTCACAGTATTAGACGGTTCTACAGTATAAGACGGTTCATCTGGAAGACAAAACGACATGGATAAAAAGAGCCGGGTGTATCTGAACTGTTCGTTCATTGAGCCCAAATAGGAAATTGGAGAATCAACGTTTTATTCCGTGGAATCTTCTTACCGAGTTTGAACTACACTGTGGATTGGACTTTTTCTTCTTTTACCTATTTAAATTTCTTGACTCCATTTTGTTGACTCGGACTTTGACCCTCTGACTTCTTTACTACCACTGACTTCTTTACTACTACTACTGGTACTGACTTCTACTGACTACTGATTAGTACTAACTACAGATACCGACTACTGACTACTATTGACTTCTTTACTACTACTGACTACTAGTATTGACTCTGACTATTGACTAGTACTACTGACTACTCTCTAGTACTGACTACTATTGATTACAGACTACTAACTACTGACTACTGACTTCTACTGATTACTGACTAGTAGTAGTGACTACTGACTATTGATTAGTACTAACTACAGACTAGTACTACTGACTAGTACTACTGATTACTGACTAGTAGTATTGACTTCTTATACTACTAGTACTGATTACTGACTAGTACTGATTACTGATTACTGACTACAGACTAGTACTGATGATTGACTTCTTATACTGCCTACTGACTACTGACTACTAACTACTGACTACTGATTACTGATTTCTACTACTGGTACTGACTTCTTATACAGACTACTATTGATTACAGACTACTAACTACAGACTATTACAGGCTACTACTAGTACTGATTAGTGACTACTGACTACTGAATTCTTATGCTGACTACTACTGACTACTGATTACTGACTACACACTACTACTGACTACTACTGACTACTACTGACTACTCTCTAGTACAGACTATTACAGGCTACTGACTACTACTGCCTACTGACTATTAACTAGTACTAACTACTGACTACTGATTAATGACTACTAGTATTGACTACTGACTACTGACTTCTTATACTAATTACTGACTAGTACTACTATTTATGGCTACTAGTACTCCTTAAATCTACTACTAACGACTACAGACTACTGAATACTAGTACTACTGATTACTGATTACTGACTACTGACTACTGATTACTGACTACAGACTACTGATTACTGACTACTGACTACTGATTACTGACTACAGACTACTGTTTGGCGTGGATCTTAATAGTTCTTAGGGTGTACGGATGGAATGGTGTTTCATCAATCGTTGTAACTCAACAGAGATGGTTGGCATCTTAGTCTTTGTATTGTAGTGGTAAAGTAATCCAGGAAGTTCCTTTTGCTAAGCTTACCTCCCTTAAACCTCTCATAAACCTCCCTTAAACCTTCCATAGACTCAAGGCTGACTCAAGCTGACTCATGAAGATCCCACAGCTTATATGTTTCTTTCTGGCGTAACATGGACACTCGTTCAAATCGTCCAGGAATAGAATGTACGGCATACATTTCTTAGCGGCCACATTCTTCAAACCTCTTCGGACCGATTTCATGGAGCTCTTTCCTTTGAGCCCCTTCCTTGAAACCTCCTCACACCGATACCTCCCTCTGATTCCGCGTAGCACTCTTATTGTTTCATCTGGAATCTGCATATTGACCCATGCCACATGTCTCACATCTCGCCTGTTTAACAACTAGTACTCGTTGAATCTGCTATTATTGAGTACTACTACTGACTACTACTGACTACAGACTACTAGTAGTCGTTGAAAATACCACCATTGGCTACAGACTTCTAGTACTATTATAGACTACTAGTACTATTGATTACTACTAGTACTACTGACTTCTTATGCTGACTACGCTACTATAATTGTCTATTGATTATTGACTATTACTACTAGTACTCGTTGAATCTACTACTGACTACTATTACTGACTAGTACAAACCACTACTATTACTGACTACTAGTACTAACTACAGACTGATGTTGATTACAGACTACTAGTACAGACTATTGATTATTGATTACTGACTACTAGTACTAACTACTATTATAGCTTACAGACTAGTATTGATTGTTGATTACTGACTACTAGTACTGACTATTGATTCCTACTACAGACTAGTACTAACTATTAGTGATTACTGACTACTATTGATTGTTGATTACTGTCCAGTACTAAGTACAGATTATTGATTATTGACTACTGACTACTATTTATGGCTACTAGTACTATCTATTACTGACTACTATTGATCTCTGACTACTGGTACTAGTACTATTTATGGCTACTACTACTGACTATTACAGACTATTGATTATTGATTACTGACTAGTACTACTGATTACTAACTTCTTATACAGACTACTGACTACTACTGACTACTGACTATTACAGACTGCTAGTAGTTACGACTACTGATTAATGATTACTGATTAATGATTACTGATTACTGACTACTAGTATTGACTATTGACTACTACTATTGATTACTGACTAGTACTAGTACTCCTTGAATCTACTACTACTATTGCCTACCAACTACTAGTACTGACTACTAGTATTGATTACTACTACAGCTACTACTGACTACTGACTAGTACTGATTACCAACTACTGACTACTACTACTATTGATTATTGACTACTACTAGTACTAGTACTAACTATTGACTACTACTGACTACTGACTACTACTACTGACTAACTACTACTGCTTATTGGTTATTGACTACAGACTGGTACTACTAGTACTATTGATTACAGACTAGTACTGATTATTGAGAGTTGATTACTACTATTATAGCTTACAGATTACAGATTACAGATTACAGCTACTGATTACTGACTACTGATTACTGACTACTGATTATTGATTATTGAGAGTTGAGTATTGATTATTGAGAGTTGACTACAGATTCTGAGTATTGATTATTGACAGTTAGGAGGAAAAGTTCAATACCTGGCATGGGTAGTAGATTCCAGAAGTATAAGCATATTCTATGCAATCCATGGATAGATTAATCAAAGGACATTGGAGGTTCGGGTGAAACGCATCTTTGGAGACTTAAGGTGTAACTACTTCAAGTCCAAAGAAATATAGAGTAGTCTCCTGACTCCTGACTCCTGACTCTCCTGGAGTATATGGACTATATGGACTATATGGAGTATATGAGAGGTAGCATGATAATACTTCTCTAAATTCATGAATTCATGAAACCCATTATATCCGAATACCAAAGTATGCAACATTAACAACCACGCCAAACAATTTCTATTCTGTTCAAGATAACTTGGTGATTCTTTTAGGATGAACCATAGGAAAATCACATTAGCATTATGATCATGGCTTCTTTTCAGCATTCATCCTTAAGTTGTATTCATCCGTAAGTTTTATTCGTCCGTAAGTTGTATTCGTCCATAAGTTTCATTCGTCCTTAAGTTTCATTCATCCTTAAGTTGTATTCGTCCTTAAGTTGCATTCATCCTTGTATGACCAATGTAAATCTACAGACTTTACAATAAGCCTGATACCCTAATATAATTCATGCAACCCAAAAATCATTATACTTTCATCACCTCGATTCTTCCGTCGAAAAACGTATTGTCTTTTCTTACCTAAGTAATATGTTCCATAGGTTGCCAAAATCACTTATACCAAACACAACTCCAGGGATACTAAAGAGTCTGAATTCTGCATAGCCTGAATTGGCTCTTCTTTTGATTTGACCTTTGTTAGCCATATTCCCTGATTAAGGGCCATTTCGAAAGGTGTTCATCCTTAGTTGGTTTCAAAATTATGGGTTTCAAATTTAAGGTTTCAAATTTAAGGGTTCAAAATTAAGGGTTCAAATTTATGGGTTTCAAAATTATGGGTTTCAAATTTAAGGGTCGTAAAAAATAGACGGGGGAAGGCTGTATTTATAGCCTCGTGTTTGAGTTTGTGTACCAAAGCACAAAAGCGTAAAAGCGCAAATGCTGCATTTCAAACATGTGTTTCAGAATCAGTGCATAGGCGTGAGAAACTGTGAAACGTGGGGGGTATTCAGAGCGGGGTAACCCATCATGCGTGTCGCACGTTATGCAGATGTAGGTAAAGCGCATGGAATGGACCTGATTATGAGCCCTCGCACACTGTACTACTCATTGCTCAATTTGTGCAGCGCACGCCCTGTTTATAGTATATGAATCAAGTCCTTATTTTCTATGGATTCTTTGGGTTTAAAATGTAGAGAATTTCACGGTATGTATGCAGTCTCAATGTGTTACCTAGCTGGAAAGATTTAACGCTGGTCATGAGTACTGCATCACTGTTTGGCATACAAAGCGTTCTGTCTCTTTATGTACCTGATGAGAACTGGCTGTAATAATTGATTCATGGTATTCTCATAATGCTTTGTAAGTTTTTTATTCTTTAAAGGTTACTCCGACATGATTGTCTAATTTTTGTCCAATACTTGTCCAATTTTTGTCTAATTTTTGTCCAATTTTTGTCCAATTTTTGTCTAATTTTTGTCCAATTTTTGTCCAATTTTTGTCCAATACTTGGTAAATTACAGTACAGAGTAAATTACAGCACGCAACCTACAGCACGTAAACTACAACACGTAAACTACATCATTGAAAAACAAAACAATTAAAAATTATTCAAGGGAAAAATCCTCTTCTAGGACCCTTCTCAGTGTTAAGCTCACCCGTGGCTCTCTGGCACAAAACAACACGTGCACATTCAGTTGAAAGACTCGAAAACTCCTCGTCCGAGTAACTCTTCTTGCTTTCATCAAGACTAGTACATTCAGGTTCACCAACATAACCTCCGTAATTGCACAAATAATTGTAAACACATTCTTTCGGAAACTTATTCCATTTATCGCTGTTGTAGTAGTTTGAACAAGGTTGGTCCAAATAATCACTGTCAAAGTTATCTCTTGCCCAATCGGGAACCTCAATGTCTCTTGGCAACTCCTCTTTCGTATCAGGCTTCATTTCACCTCTGGCTTTGATTGCATTGCAAACAGCCTGCTGCAAACATTCATCCGAGAACTTGGAATATTCCTTCTCATTAAACACAACCTTGTCATTGAAAGGACACTCAGTATCCTTGGAATTTCCCTCCAAGCAAAACACTTCCTCAAGACACAAGATTGGTACTTCTTGAATAGGCTCGCCTACCCACTCGGAACATGGCTTTCCTTTGTGGTCTCTTGGAACATCTCCCAAAGACTCATCAATAAGAGATATATAGCTCATTTCCTTATCAGTAGAACTTGACCAAAGGTCAGCATTGGCACCAGCCAAGAGAGCAGCAAAAATAGCAGTAGTCTTCATGATGATTGGATGATTGATTGGATGATTGATTGGATGATGATAATATTTTGGATATTTCTTTAGGGGATAGTGTCCTTTTATAATCAATTTTGATCATCACTGAACACCTCCTTAATAAGGTTTGTTAATCCAAAGTCAAATCCGCACATCTCTTTTGCACATCTGTTTGGCACATCTGTTTGGCACCTCTGTTTGGCACCTCTGTTTGGCACCTCTGTTTGGCACATCTGTTTGGCACATCTGCTTTGCACATCTGTTTTGCAAATGAGAACAATGGGTTGCAAATATTTGATAAGCAGGATCATGTTTAATTGTTTGCCACTTGTCGACGGTAAAGATGATGTGCACAGTCCATAAGCAATCGGAATGATTTGACTTCCTCTCAAGTTGTATTTGATTTCATCATCTGAACATTAAATTCAGTAAGCTTTAAGCTTAGAAAACCCTTATTGACGAGCTGTTTTCAAAAGGGAAAGACTCAATTAGAGTGTTGTTTTGAACAAGAAAAGAGAGAGTTGTTCAAAAGAGACATTTGCCAATATCAGTTCATCTAGAAGGTTGAATCAACTTAAAACATTGCAGTCCAAAACGATTCCCCATTATTCCATAATAAACATTGTAGCTTCTGTTCCGAATCTGCTGTAGTTTCCTGAAACAGAACCATAACCGCATCAAAAATGACATATGCCTGATTTTCGAACAATTGGCCATACTCTTGCAGGCACGGGTCTGAATGGCCATACAACCCAGCTTTAGACTTGTGTTTGTTGTTCTTGTTGTGCATGTTTCTTGGCACCGCTAGGTTTCTTTTGTGTCTCGCTTGCACTTTATGCCTCATGCACCAGCATCGTCAAAAGATCTGCGCTTTGGGAATATCCAAAGGGATGACCAAAAATTGCCTTCATTATGGAACATGGCTATTATTTCTTCATCACTAGAATGTCAAGACATTAATGGGAGCTAATCCTGGGTGTGAAGTGGGGAAATTACCAATCAAGTGACTGTCGAACGTGAACAACCAACACTTCTTCAGATGCACTCCATGTTTGTAAGACTGCATAAGCATGTATCTGCACATGCAGTATGGCCAGATGGAACATTATTGGAAGAAAACAATGTTAGATGAGGGTCTCGTCTAACTCTCGTCTAACTGAGGTCAATGTGTTATCAAAAGGGACGGCATATAAGAAAAGTGAGTGTGTCGCTTTCATATGTCAAGTAGAACAAGAGCTCAGCCACAAGAGATGAAGTAGCAAGTTCCTGGTGTTAGTTTTGAAGACAACCCAAAATAAATAACTGGGCCTATCACTGAAGTTATTCACTTCTCAGAGCTATTCGAGAACAAAGAGATTGGCATTTCCACTTTCGCGAATATCAACAACAACGCGTAACATTGTTTGATGGCAATCACGATAGGATCGACAGATGTTTGGACGTAGTCTCGATCAAACCTTGTTGTAGAGTCTTCTGAAGGCTATAATGGGAAGTTGTTGAATCAACTTTATTGACGACAGGGGTTTGGGGAGTCTGTAGTATGGTTTCGGTATTGACAAGTATACAAGTAAATGAGACGACCACTGAAGTTCCACGCATACTAGACTTATTGATTACCAAAGTCATAGCCGTTCCACTTTCGAAAGTTTATGTTAACATGCAAAGCACAGAGTCAACTCATCAACACAAGAGTCAGCAGTTCATGTCTGGTTTCTTTAGTTCATATTCCCAACAGGTGGTCCTAATAAAGGGTCCTGATAGAGAGTCCTAATAAAGGCTCCTAATAGAGGGTCCTAATAGAGAGTCCTAACAGGATGGTCAGTGACTGTTGTTCTGCTAAATGGACTCTTTGAACTCACATAGCTGGTTTCTACCTTCATGAAAACCCACATTTGACTATTCGGTATATCAGGAATTTCTTGGTTATTTGGTATTAATCATGATTTCTTAATGTTCTTGTTGTTGTTGTTGGTCTTGGTCTTGTTCTCTGGTCTNGTTGTTGTTGGTCTTGGTCTTGTTCTCTGGTCTTGGTCTTGGTCTTGGTCTCTGGTCATTGAATTGGTAAATTGGGATTAACATTTGGCTCATTGGCTCATGGGCTCATCTTTAGTAATCAGCTGAAACATTGCTAAATATATAAGAGGAAAATAAAACGAGGGGGGGCCGCAGTATTTAT